>JAKCPI010014669.1:0-15319 GCA_023213315.1 Euborellia annulipes | reverse complement strand
TTTCATACAATATTTATTAGAAATATATGATTTAGATAGAAAGAAAAAATTAATTAATTTACTGTTAGAAATTTTTACTTGCAAATCTTTTATATAAATTTTTTTTCTACATAAATTCATTTTTTTATATATAAAATTATTCATAATTTTTAATAGGCTATTTATTACTAATAATAAATAAGATTTTTTTTTCATTTTTTAGCTTATATAACTCTTTAAACTTAATTAAGTAGAAACCAGGTAGTAGTATTATGAGAAATCGATAGGGGGGGGGGGGGGATGGCCAATTTAGATGGTTAATAGGGAGGGAAGCATCACAAGAGAAAATGCAGCTATAGTTTTTTTTTTTTTTTAATATATTTATTAAATTTACACAGTTGACGTTTCATCATACATGTATGTATATATATTATTTATTATATAAGGGTATAGTTCAGATAGTAATGTATAAAATCCACAATACACATTCATAAAGACTTTGCCGCTCTGACGATGGTTCAAGCAAGGAACCGAAACGTCAGTTGTGTAAATCGAATAAATATATATAAAGAAAAAACTATAGCAGCATTTTCTCATGTGATGCTACCCTACTTCAATATATTAATTTAAAGAATGAACAATGATGGGCTATATCTCACAAATAGATATAAATAAATTATCATATACACATATCTAAAAAAATTTACAATTTTGAAAATGAAAACATTCCGGGAAGAGGGGAGGGGGGGCTTCTTAAACTCCAGCTTACTTACAGTCTTTAGGGCGTTGTTTGAAAATCAACAATTTCAATTCCAGAGGTTTTTATATTTTTCATTCGACATTTCAAATTTACTCCATAGTAACTTTCAAGAAGTGAGGAAGTTTGAGGAGGGTTCCCGTTCCAAATCTCAGGAGGAATACCCCGAAAAGTTAATCAATTTTTAAGCTTAACTGCTTTATTCTCAAGGCTATTTAATTAGATGGCTAATATATTAATATTAAAGGATCACTTTGCTAGCCAATAAGCATTTCCTAACATGAAAAAACTTTTAATTTTATTAATAAAGTATTAATAATAATAAATACATGCTTTAATACACTGTTATGCTCTGAATATTATTGTGGTTCACTAATATACTTGTCAAATTATATAGTCATATTTTTTAATTTCAGCTGGGTCTCATCCTTGCTTTGGTCCACATTTCTCTGAGTCAGAGTGGAGAATATAAAGTTAATGATTACGGTATCGATGATGATGAAGACGAAGGAGCTGGTGATGGTGAATCAGATTTACCTGATTACACACGTTTTTTCTCTGCGACCAATGATAAAGAATCTTTTGTTCTACCAAATAATGAGGAGCCTTCACCATTTACAGCTTTAAACAACAACAATTTTGGAGGTGCTTCCTCTTTTGTAGGAGGCCCCTTTTTTGGATGCCAGCGCAAGTAACCTTAATAATCACAGTGAAGGATTTGTTTCAAGCAGAGTACATTTCCCTTCAATGTTTGATACCGTTGCATTTCAAAATCAGGTAAAAAGTGTTCAAAATGTGACTCATTTATTTAAATATTAGATTTGCTATTTGTATTTCATTCTTTTAACGGCCAAATGGTTCAGCACTCTTGCAAAAGATGGCAGGCTTGTCTAACAGCCGGTATTATCAGAATCCTTATAAGCCTATATTTATATATTTTCATGCTGTTATATAATATATAATAATATTTATAAACTATTCATTATTAAAAGATAAACGAAAAATTAAACAAATAGATGAGATTAATTATAGTCCTACCATCCTGCCATCTGTTGGCAAATTTTCGTAATAGTTGGACTTTTTGGCTTAATTTTTAAGACACCTATCGCCATCTTTTGGGCAAAAACTTGCCAACAGCTTTAAGCCCTCTTATCTTTTCTAAATCCAGGGGCTTTTCACGAATTATGATATTTATATTATTTGGTTTATTTTTTCAGGAAGTGAATACTCCAACACTCTCTCCTGTTTTACCACCGCTCCCAATTCCACAAAAAACAAATAAGAAATATGTAATAGGAAAATCAAGTTATCCACCCCTGTTTATGGAAAACTCCATCATCGCCAAGCTTATCGACCTGGCGTTTATAGAGCAGATGCTACAGGTAATTTAATAATTAATTCGTCTCTATATGATAAATTTGTAATTAATTTTTTTTTAATATAATTTTGTTTTAGTTGGTGGAGCACCAACAATTGCTGTAGCTAATACACCTGTTAGTCAAACACAAAAAAAACCTAAATGCAGACGTGTACCATCTGATATTTCTGCTGATGATATAACACAAGGACGTTTTCGTAGAGATACTAGTGAAAACAATGCTTGTGTTGAATGTGAAGATCCTGAAACCGGGGTTTCATATAAAAAATGTTCAGTAGGTGACGGCAGTTTCACAGGCCACGCTCAAGTAATTTAATCTTTTTTTTTTTTTTATTATTATTGAAAGTATTAATTATATATATATTGCTTATTTATTTTCTAGAGTTTTTCAACTCGGGGACCTCAGCGATTTAGAAGAGCAAATAAAGACAATTCTCATAGTCGATTTCCTTTCCGATCAGTGTATGATTTTGATAAGGAACTTGAAGAGGTTCGTCAACGATCTTACCAAGCTGCTGAATCAAAACCATCTTATAGTTTTGATGACTTTGAAAGTGAAAGTAGCCAGGATAAAGAAGTACCCTCTGGGCCTCCAGCAAAAGATTGTGTGAAACAAGTTAAAGGTGGGTTAAATTTTAGTATAAATATGGCACATTTTTAGCAATTGATATACACATTTGGAAGCTTAGGGATGTAATATTATATAATATCTTGATTTGACTTACCCCAAATCGATCCACTCTACCAAAGCAATTGGCTGTGCTGATTGAGCTTCCAGACCTCCTCCCTCCTCCCAAAATAGGTTACTTTTCTCTTAATGGACTTTCTCGAAGGAGCTCACCACCCTAGAAAATTTTATTTTAATAGTATCTGTTTTATATTATTAAATAGGTATTTCATTAAATGAATTTTAAAACCATATAATAAGAAAATACAATTTGGATCCTTGATGAATGTAGGAATTTAATGTTGCACTCCATACGGAAGTGCCTATAGAGTTCTGAAATCACAGAGATGTTTTTGGGACTCATAAGATCCATATCCAAATCTGTCTTAGCAAAAATTTCCAGCTATTTTTTTTTTTTTTTTTTTTCAAAAAAATTAATACCTTTATAGACCTAATAAATATTCCACCTTGGCACACTTTTTTATAAATGGTCTAAGAATAGATAATAAATACAATACAGGACAATTTAATGCTTAGCAAAGTTTTTGACCATATACTGTATCAGTGGCGTCATTTCAACTTTTTCTTGGGGGAGGGGGGGGGGCAAATTTTTTCTTGGGGGGGGCAAACATTTTTTTCTTAAAATTTACTTACAAATGGGTACTCAAATTTGGCCAAAACATATTTAATTTAATTGTTTAATTTTGTACAGTTTGTATACTCGTAGATGTATTTGGAGTATTTTATTTAGAATAATATAAAATTTTATAAAAATCAGAGCCCTTTGGGGGGGGGGGGGGGGATTTGCCCCGGTATATACCAGGCGTGGCCAACTCAAATGATCTTGAGGACCACTTTGAAAATGCATAATAACTTCGCGGGCCGGATATAAAATTATATATTCTCATATATTGGATTTAGAACCACTATAGACATTTTTTTGGGGTGAAAATGTTCAAGGCCTGGTATATACACTGCTGGACTTTGATAAAATCTAATTCAAGGAAACAATTACTCGAGGTTTTGATGAATTAGATTTTATCAAAGTTCAGAAATATATATATATATATGACGTATTCCAACTAGTGCCCAGGGCGAATAGTTTATATCTAATTTTTCGAAGAGCAGATCGTGGCTGTAGCTGATATGTTGAATAGGGGAAAAGATGCAGCCAATAATTGAGCCTCTATTTAATGATTAAGTACTCTTTATAGGGAACTTCTCGGCCGGGATCAACCCAGCCATCTTCAACCTTCAAAAAGCTTATTCAAATTTGTATACAAAAAAATAGAGTTGTTGATATTAATACAAATTATTTGCATTTTGTAATTTTCCTTAAAATACCCACAAGTGTATATATATATATATATATATATACAAGCTTATAATAACCTGATCTCCATTAACTGCCACGTTTCGTAGATTATAGTCTCCATGGTCTGTTGAAAATGCTATTATCCTAGTTTTTACTTATATTCTCTAAAATATTGGCCATAAATAATAAACCTCATTAATATTTAATTTTCTTTTAGATAGTATGACCTGTTATGTATGTGAAGACAAACAACGAGGGGGTAGTTACGAACAATGTAGTTACGCCACCCAACCTAAATCATCTAATTACTTAGTATCTCGCCAACATTCATACAACTCGAAGGTAATCAAAATTAAATTTTTACTTTTTTTTGAATTCTGAATAATTTATAAACCAAATATTTTAAATTAAAGGATTAATGAAATTAGATGATGATAAAAACATTGAATATTTCTTTTTTTTTTTTTTTAGGATGCTCCTAAACAAGATAATGGAAAATCACCTTCCGCGCGATATGAACAAGAAACATCTCCTAGTGAGCATAGCGAGTATAGAGTAACCAGAACTGGTGAAAATAGTGGAGTTGATTTAGGAAAATTGAGTATTGGCCCCAAAGCAGAAGATAGTGCAGTTCTTGCAAGTGATGATTATTTAGCTCAAAGTCGTGCTTATGAAGACTATTTCAAGTAAGTTTAAAATATTATCTCTGTTTTATAATTAAATTCTAACAAGATAATTTTGATTATTTATTTTTAATAGAAAACTCTTCCCTGAACTCTCTTCTCAAGAATCTACCATAAACCAGAGAGATGCTTCTCAAGAGGATGTATCTGTTGAAAGTCAAGAAGAACCCTCACAAGATAATAATAGTTATGAAGAAACAAAAGATTATGCAATGAAAGATGCTGAAGAACATGCTGATGCATCAGTTAGCAATTTGCGTGCTTTACTTGAAAACAATGATCATAAAAAAGATTTAGAAGAAGTGCTTGGAGAATTTGAACAAAAAAGATAGATCGTCATGTACAAAGGTATATTTTATTTTTCACTGATTAATTTATTTACTTTTATTTTGGTACGGGTTTCTTGGGTTTGTGTAGGGTTTAATGAGAAGCAAAAAGAAGAAACTTTCTTTAAAAGTGGGGTAATTCTTAGGATAAAAACTTAAGGACTTTTTGTATCTTATCTCTCTTTTTTTTATTCATTTAGTAATATGTATTTCAACTTAAAAACATTTTGGCTTTCCACAGGTTATCAAGGATAAAATGACATGTTACAAGTGTCTCGATAAAAATGGTTTGCAACATCAAGAATGTATGTATGTGGCAGCCAGCCAGCCAAAGAGCTCACACTTAGCTTATACGGGTCTTAAACAATTACATCCTAGCGAATCAAAAACTTCTTCTGCAACTCAATCGCCACTTAATCAAGGTATAAAGTAATTTTTTATAATTTTGAAAATATTTGAGGAGGTTTTTTTTAGGGATTTTTGCTGGATATATAAAAGGTTCGGAAAAATAAATCCAGTTATTTCTCAGCTCCACTAAATTTTTGTAGTTTTATCCAAAATTAACATTTATTTTAAGTGTGATTATTTAAAAGTTTTATGACCATTCTTTAATATTAATGATGTTTTTTTTTTTAGTGATTCCAGTGACTTCAGCAACAGTCGCTGACATGGAAGCCAGTCAGGCAGGAGAACATTCAACTCGGGTACGAAGAATGGCTCCTGGCCATGAAGAAGAAGAAGAAGAAGAAGAAATACAAAAGAAGAAGCCTCATATGAAGGAGATGGAACTGCAGAAGGCGAATCTCCTGATGGTCTTTATTCAGCTGAGACAAGACCCCAATATGATCCCATATTAAAAGTGCATTTACCTAAATATATGTTAACAAGGAGTGAACATGAAGCAACTTTTGATGAATTTATGGCATCAGGCCGTTGAAGTTTTTTCTGAGCATTATGACATTTTACTAAATTTACAAAAAAAATATATTAGTTTCCTGAAATGTCATAATGCTTTTATTCAGTGAGTAGTACTTTTAAGTCTGATTATATTTATTTTGAGCCTATTTGTAAGGCGTTGTTGTTGTTATTGCCCAAATTTTGGGAATGTTAATAAAAATATTAGTAAAATTTGTTTTATGTGTTTTTTTATTTAAAATTATTTTTTATATAAAATTAATAACGTTATAAATCATCTAGACAAACCCGTTTTTAGCCTAAAATAAAATATTAAACAATTTAAATAATTTTTTCAACAATAAACTTTAAAAAAATATTTTTGTTTATTTTCATGTTAAAGACTTTCCGAAGGGTTATTATGGAAAGTAAATGTATAGCAAATCAGGGATTAGCAATTCTTGCCAATTCGCATTTAAATAAGGTAAAAATAATTACTAAAATTAAAAATTATGATTAAATATAGCAACCCGTGCATTTAAAATCAGAATCTATATAAATCTCACTAAATTTCAAATCCCTAAAAAAAATAAAACCAAGTTTTGATGATTTTATTCATATACTAAGTGGAATAATCTCAAAAAAAAAAACGAAAAAAATCAAATACGTAACTTATTATTTGATAGTTAAAAAAATGATAATTTTACTTTGTTAATTACTGTACCTCATCATTAATTAGGTTGTGGCTTCACTTTTGTTTTAGGGCATAGGATTTTCTTATAATGAGCGAGAAAAATTTCAAATTGAGGGATTAATTCCACCTAGAGTAAAAAGTCAAAAAGAACAACTTGAAGATTGTAAAATAATTTTAGATCACTATGAAAATCCTCTACATAAATATATGTATTTAATGGAAATTGAGGTATTTATTATATTTGAAAAATTATAATAAAAAATTCTAATTTTATTAATTACATTTTAGGAGAGAAATATTCGACTCTTTTATAGACTGATTGATGAGAATCCTGAAGAATTGATTCCTTTAATTTATACCCCAACTGTAGGACTAGCTTGCCAAAATTTTGGACTAGTATATAGGAATAGTTTTAAAGGACTTTTTATTTCAATTCATGATCGAGGCCGAATTGCACAAATATTTGCAAACTGGTAAGCTTCAATGCCTTCTTTTCTTTAATAAATTTCCTACTTTAAGACCTTCAAAATTGTTTTCCGTAGAC
Source organism: Euborellia annulipes (assembly GCA_023213315.1). NCBI lineage: Eukaryota > Metazoa > Arthropoda > Insecta > Dermaptera > Anisolabididae > Euborellia > Euborellia annulipes. Next base: position 8,082 of record JAKCPI010014669.1, on the reverse strand, counting down.
TCTATGAGAAATAAAGGTAATCATTTTTGAACAATTAATAAATTAGTAAAGTTTTTTACTCTTTTCAATTAAATAAAAATTTGAATTAAACAAAAAAATGTTTGCAGGCCTCATGAAAAAGTAAAAGCTATTATTGTTACTGATGGAGAAAGAATTCTTGGCCTAGGAGATTTGGGAGCATATGGAATGGGAATATCTATAGGCAAATTAACATTATATACAGCAATTGCAGGAATTGATCCATCTTTAACTCTACCAGTGGCTTTGGATGTTGGAACAAATAATGAGGTAATATTAAAAATTTGCATTCCTTTCTTGTTCGGATGAATCATTAATATATAATCTCTCTTCTTCATCCTTTTCCTTCAAATATTCCCCTCTCCTAAGTCTTTTTAGGAGGAGGCGATTAGCCGAGGGGATAAAGTAATTAAGTTTATAATCTTTGACGGAGGTGTATAGCTGATAATAGGTATATAGGGGAGAGGGCGGGACATTGGGACACGAGGCACATTGGGACATTCGAATTTTAGCTCTACTAAATGTGCCCATTTTATTATAGAAAATGTTTTTTTAATAAAATGGGTACTTAATGCACCCTAACAAAGAGTACAAACTCAAAACTTTATATTTAGTAGAGCTAAAATTTCGAATATCCCAATTTGCCTGTTCCCAATGTCCCGCCCTCTCCCCTATATATAAATTGATTTTTTTTGGCTGTGGAGATTTACTCAGGATTCGCAGGGATTTGCAGCCGGAGATTAAATAAAAAAAATCTTTTATTTAATTTTTATTTGCCGACGTTTCGGTCGCCAATGAAGGTCGTGATTGGCGACCGAAACGTCTGGCAAATAAAAATTAAATAAAAGATTTTTTTATTTAACTCCTGGCTGCAAAGTCCCTGCGAATCCTGTATATATATATATGTTTTCCAATGAGAAAGCAGCTAGTAGTTTTTTCATTTTATTTAGTATTGATTATAATGTGGCAGGGCCGATGTTTCGGTCTTATGTGCGTCCTATATTGTCAATATATTGACAATGGCTTGGCCCTGAGGATGGTCCTATATGTGAGCGAATCGTCGGCCCCCATTAATTAATAATAAATAAATTTAAAAAACTAGTAGCTGCTTGCTCATTTAAGAAATCCAGAAACCTTTAATCTAACAGTAAGCTTATAATCCTGGGTTGAAGACAATCCGGGTTCAAATTCACCTCTTGGCAATAAATTATCCAACGCTATTTGAGATGCCTTCTCCTGAGTAAGGAAACGGGAACCCACTTCAGTATTATTCCCATGAAAGTTACTCCTCAGAGTAAACAACGTGTCAGGTCTGACACAAATATGACTGGAGAGGGGGGGGGGGGTAGGTCTTTTTAGATCTTCCAACAAATTAAGAGGAAAGGTTTAAAAACTTTTGATTATGATGAATTTAAATAAAGGGATCTAATTTAGCCTCGTTTGAGAAGCAGTGATTTATAGAAAATTAATTTATATTAATTTTTTTTCAGGCTCTAATAAATGATCCTTTATATTTTGGATTAAAACAAAAACGAATAGAAGGCGATGCTTATTATGAATTTTTAGATGAATTCATGGAATCTGCTGTGAATCGTTACGGAAAAGAAACTTTAATTCATGTATATTAAAATTAATTTTTTTAATCAGATTTTTTTTCTAAATTGAACTCATTCATAGTTTGAAGATTTTGGAAACAAAAACGCATTTAATCTTATAAAAAGATACCAAAATATATACTGTTGTTTTAATGATGATATTCAAGGAACAGGAGGAGCTGTACTATCTGGAATAATGGCTTCTTGTAGAATCCGAGAAGTTTCCTTAGCAGATAATGTTTATTTGTTTTATGGTGCTGGCGAGGTAAAAAAAAATTTATAAATTAATAATTAACACAAGCAACAACAACACCAATTAAGAGAGACCTTTTCTTAAATTCTGATCATTATCAAAAGATAATGATTTAGAAAAAAATTTACTAATTGTTTTTTATAAAAGAAGATAGGAATTCTATTTTACGTTTAAACTAAAAAGTCTCCATCAAAATTCTTTCATATTTAAAAAAAACAATGAAATAATCACATGTGAGGAGGCCTGGGATGCTTTAATATTGAACTTCTCTATACCTCTAGATTTTTTTAATATGAATTCAATTCTTAATCTTTTTAAAAATAAATAAAAAGAAATGTTAAATATAGAGTAAAAAAAAATAGAGATTAGAGTGGTAAGACTCAATAATGGAATCAAACTTAACAATAATTTCTCTCTATATAAACAATATTTCATATATAGGGTAAGAGAAAGTAAATCTAAATAAAATTTGACCACAGTTTGTGAACAAAAGAATAAGAGACAATAAAAAAAAACTTGAAAAAGAGGAATTTCAATTATTTGTCTGTCATGTGGAAAATCTTTTTACCTAGTATGGAAAAAATTTTAAAAATTCTTATTCAAACCCAAAACTCAACCCCTTACTTTTTCAAGCCATTTAAATTCTTTGAATGAAATAATTGTTTTATCAAAATTCTTAATTATTTATAACAGGCATCAATTGGAATTGCTGAATTATTAGTGCAAGCTCTATCAAAAAAAGAAAAATTTCAGAGTCTAATGCCATTGATAAAATATGGATGATCGATTCCAAAGGATTAATAGTTCATGATAGGCCTGAAAAAGGCGTTGTTGGTTCAAAATTGAAATATGCTAAAAATCATAAACCAACTTATGAGCTTGAAGAAATTATTAGAGTTGTACGACCTTCAATATTAATTGGTAATCATCATTCATATAAACGGAGAAAATTATTTGTTTACATTCATTTTTCCTTTTAAGGTGCATCATCTAATCCAGGCGCTTTTAATAAAGAAGTACTTGAAGAAATGGCACATGTTAATGAAAGACCGACGATTTTTGCTTTAAGCAATCCTACTTCCAAGTCTGAATGCACAGCAAAACAAGCTTTTACATATACAAAGGTGATTCTTTTTAAAATATTTTTAAACAGTAGCTTCTCTAACCCCGAGGTTGCTAAACGTTAGTAGCATCGTTCTAAAGGGATTTTTTTATAATACAGATATGGATTTTATTATTTTTTTTCTTTCCATTTGGACTATATATACGTTCCGAAAGTAATGCCTCCTATTTTTCTAGAGTCTGTATGTCGCGCTTGTAAAAATAGGAACCAGCTGAGGTTAACCACTTCCTTACAGCTTTGACGACAGCTTCCGAGTCTTGAAAATGTTCACGTAGCATCAGAGGCCCGAAGAAAAAGATAGACTACGTAGCGAACATTTTCAAGACTCGAAAGCTGTCGTCAAACCTGTAAGGAAATGGTTAGCCTCAGCTTGTTACGATTTTTACAAGCGCGACATGCAGGCTCTGGTTCATCGTTGGTAAAAATGCATAACGAATGGTGTGAACTATATGGAAAAATTACAGTCTGTAGCTGGAATATTGCTGTTTAGCTGTGCTGTTGTTATTTATATATCTTAATTAATTTCCATGAAAAAAAAATAGGAGCCATTACTTTCGGAAAGACCCTTTAATATATATATTTCCCCGAGGTTGGTGAAGAAAGATGAACAAAAATATACCTAAAAGAATTGAAAAACAACGGTCAATACCAATTTGGCGAAGAATCGTAAATAATGATATTATCTCAGGTCTAGTGGATATCAATGAAATATCTTAGAAAATAGCTTAAAAAATAAATGGCTTAAGAAATCCAATTTAATTGGAAAAGGATTGATAACTCCGTATATTCACTTTATTATAATGCATTCTGTCTGGAGGATTATTTGCTGGATATATAAACATCATGTTCAATACCCTGTAGATGTTACATAGGAAAATGTAATCACGAAGTAGGCCAAGAAGAGGAAGACTCAGATGATGCTACTTGTTCTTTTCTCGCGAATATTTTAGTGTGAAAACCAGTCTTCCAATTAAAATCTCATGCACCAGGGAGATAAATTCTTGATTTAATAAAAGATGACAAATATAATTTTTCATATATTATATATATATATATATATTTCTTTATTTCAGAGCGTATAGAGGCTAACAAGTTTGTGCAAAAATCACTTGTTTCGGCGAAATAACGCCTTCATCAAAGCCACATTATTATTTTATTTATTTTCATACATTATCATTATATTTGTCATCTTTTATTAAAGCAAGAATTTATCTACCTGGTGCATGAGATTTTAATTCTTCTTTTCTATATGATTCTTTGTAGAAAAATTCATAATTCTAACAAATCCTCCTTCAAAACTTTTTAGGGTTCCTGTTTATTTGCAAGCGGCTCTCCTTTTAAGCCTGTTATTCAAGAAAATAAAACTTTTTATCCAACTCAGGCCAATAATGTATTAATCTTTCCTGGGATTGGTCTTGGAGTAATTTCTGTTGGTATATCAACAATAACTGATGAATATTTTTTACTTGCTTCTCAGGTAAATTATTGATAGATTTATTTTTTAAAACATGCACACAATAAAATTGAATTGTTTTTTAGATATTGGTAGATCATTTAACTAAAGAAGATATATCTTTAGGAAAATTATATCCAGACATCTCTCAAAGTAAAGAATGTTCTTTAAAAATTGCTGTCAAATTGGCTCAAGAAGCTTATAAAGAAGGTAATTTTGGTAATTTTACAAGGAAATTGCCGTTAATATTTTTAATAAAAATTTCTCCAGTCAATGTTTTGTATATGCTCAAATTAGGGTTTGTATTAATAGGCAAGAGCAATATAATACTATACTATTAAGTATTGTTTAGTAATACTGTTGGTGTAGGGCAAGATGACGAATGACGAATATTTTGGTTTAGATACTAGCTGACAAAAGCTTGGAACTCACTTAATGCTGCGAACTTAATGCTAGAATAGTAATTAGTCATTTCCCAGATCTTAGTGACACGACAGATTTCAGAGCGTCTAATCGTCATATTGTTACAAAACTTGGTAAAGCATTTGTCCCAAAACGACAAGTCTATTTGTAAATATAAAGTTATTTTAATAAAAAGTCATATTTCTTGGAGATTATGACAATTCGAATTGAATAAAGCACATTGTTGAGATAAAAAATGGATTTTGTTCAAATTGGCAGCCATGGGTAGGAAGAGCTTTGTTGTTTCTATTTACTTTTAGGGTAACCTCGGCGAAATCGGGGCGCTGGGTAAATAGGGACACTTTTCGGATTTTTTTCCTCCACTAGAAACTAGCGCGCACAAGAAGTTCAAGAAATAGGCTACAATTTATTTATCTTATTCAACTGAAGGGTTCGTATTTTCTTTTATTATTGAAATTAAATCTTTGGAAATGAAATTCCTTTTGAATGCGACTTTTTTGCACAACCTAATAAAGTGTTGGTCCTAACTAAAATATTCTGTTATTTTCTTTATCCCCTTGCTAGTACTAGCCAAGGAGGGTAATATGATAAATTTACAGAATTTATAAAATAAATTAATTTAAAAGGTTTGAAATCATATTTGGTGTTCGAAATTTATATCTTAACTGAAGAAAGAGACATTAACGAATGGGAAAAACAAGAATGTGACTCTAGAGCTCAAAATAGTTTTTAAAAAAATTATTTCCCATACATACACCATCTTACAATTAACGGATTTTATTTATATTATATATATATAATTTTATATAATAGATCAAAGGGTATTGTTTAAATTCGCAAAAAAATTTAATTTTTTTATTTTAGGTAATGCTTCTCTTCAACCCCAGCCAAAAAATCTAAAAGAGTTCATTGAAAAACAGAGATATAATTATCTTTACGAATAATTTTTAACAAGACGAATAACATTATTATTCAAAAAAATTTATATTTGGAACAATAAAAAATATTAATCTTTTCATTTATTATTTTTTGTCGAGAACATTGCTGTAATGAAAGACAAAGATTAGGTATTTTTCTTTTATCTTATTTTCAGCCTCAAGCTGGCGCTTCGATTAAAGCTACAAGTTTAATTTTTGACATGAAACAAAAACTTTATCTCTATATATATGTACATATATACCGGTAGGCAAGAGAAAGTAAAAAGACTCCCAAATTGGTTGGTCTATCTAATAACAAGATAAATTGGAGAACCACAAAAATCTATAACTTCTCAGGAGGGCGTCTTCAGCTATAGGTAGCTCTTGCTCAAGGGTTTATTTCATTATGTCTCTCTCTTTCCAAACGCTGAAGCTCCTTCGAAAATTCCTTCACGGCAATCTGGGTTTCGACTGTCAAATATCAGGGCCTAATACCACACCCAAAATTTTCCCCAGATTTCTCCACTCTTCGGTGACACGTCTTCAGCTGGAATCTTATGGTTTGAGGGGTGTGTTGAACAGATGGCTGGGCTCTTATTTTGGTAGTAGGACAGTTGGTGGAGATTAATGGTCATAGTTCACGGGTGAGAGATGTTGAGGTTCATGTGCCTCAGGGCGCTGTCTTGGGACCTTTGCTTTTCATATTGTTTATCAATGATCTTCCGAGACAAGTTAGGTCGAACAAACTTGTGATGTATGCTGATGATATATCTGTTTTGTGTTGCTTGGAGGAGGATTCTAATCAGGTTCTGAGAGGGACCCAGCATGCAATTTTGGAACTATTCCGTTGGTTTGAGGAAAATGATCTGATATTAAATAAGAGTCAGTTGTTTATTTTGGGTACAGGGGTAGCAAACTTGGGGATGATTTGGTCTTTTTAGGATGGAGAGATCGGCTTGTTATTTTTCCCACTTCCACTCTCTGATGGGCTATAACATTCTATGCTGGGGTCAGAGTAGAGACTGGATGAGGGTGCTAATTCTTCAAGAGGGCTGTTTGGAATATTATAGGTGCAAATTCCGATGCACCTTGTAGGGATATTTTCAAGAAGTTGAAAATAATGACCTTTCTCGGACTATATATATATTTCATGCCGACCTCTACCTTAGGCAGAATTTCCCGGATTTTCCTAAGCTTTCGGATTCCCACTCCCACTATATCAGAAATGGGAGGGATTTATTAATCCCAAAGCATTAACTAATATATTGACTAAAAATCATAAAATTTTGAATATTTGTGACAACTTGGAAATGAATATATAATTAGTTACCAAAATTGAAGAAGTGGCGGCTAGCAATTCTAGATTTTCTTGGGCCATTGTATTTAGGTCATCTTTTGTTCATTTTGGTGATCTATCATGGTTTGGTCCAGGTAGAGGCTGATGCTTTATATGCGGCATACTGGCAACTCCACATTTGTAATTCTCCTGAAAAAAGCAAGATTATTTTAAAAAATAAGGAAAATTATTTATTTTATCACACAATTAAATAGGACTTCCTTATATTAGGTAATTTAAAATTTGAAAGATTTTTTTATCAGAGAATTTATTCTTTCACGTTTAAACAAATGAGTTTTATATAATTATCAATAATAATTGAAGATCTACTAACTTTAATATTATTAATTAAGAACCTGGAGAAATACGAAAAAAACTTTAGATAACGTCTAAAATGACATTTGAGCTATATTTTGCATTAGACATAATTGCAAAGGTTGTGAAAAATAGACATTGAAACGAATAAAAATAGAAAGAGTTGAATATAAAAATTATTTTTTATTTTATATAGTAATTTGCTAGTAATAACAGATAAGTGAAGAGAAGCCGAGTTTAATTTATTTTCTTATACTCTTTGGAGAGGAAGCTGCAAGTAATGGCCATCATTTTATAAATTGGCGCAATAAATTCAAAAAAATAACATTTTAATTAAATTAGTTAAATAATTCAAAATAATCTAAATTTTAATATTTTATAAAATAATAAATATATAAAATTATTTTATTTAATTAAGAATTTTACAATAAGATATGAATTTGTTTTTGACTTACATAGTACCGGCCATTTTCTGTCGTTGGCCCTTCAGTCTTTTTTAATATTCTTGCTATATTCAGGCTATACAATTTTTTTCAATTTTTTATTTAACGCTTGCAATTATAATGTGCTTCTCAAAATACCTCAACTCATTTAATGTTTTAAATACTTTATTATTATCAATATTACAAGAATATTGGGTAAATAAATA
>JAKCPI010014668.1:0-11174 GCA_023213315.1 Euborellia annulipes | reverse complement strand
CTGAGTCAGAGTGGAGAATATAAAGTTAATGATTACGGTATCGATGATGATGAAGACGATGGAGTTGGTGATGTAGTGAATCAGATTTACCTGATTACACTTCGTTTTTTCTCTGCGACCAATGATAAAGAATCATTTGTTCTACCAAATAATGAGGATCCTTCACCATTTACAGCTTTAAACAACAACAATTTTGGAGGTGCTTCCTCTTTTGTAGGAGGCCCTTTTTTGGATGCCAGCGCAAGTAACCTTAATAATCACAGTGAAGGATTTGTTTCAAGCAGAGTACATTTCCCTTTCAATGTTTGATACCGTTGCATTTCAAAATCAGGTAAAAAGTGTTCAAAATGTGACTCATTTATTTAAATATTAGATTTCCTTTGCTATTTGTATTTCATTCTTTTAACGGCCAAATGGTCTCAGCACTCTTGCAAAAGATGGGCAGGCTTGTCTCAACAGCCGGTATTATCAGAATCCTTATAAGCCTATATTTATATATTTTCATGCTGTTATATAATATATAATAATATTTTATAAACTATTCACTATTAAAGATAAAAACGAAAATTAAACAAATAGATGAGATTAATATATAGTCCTACCATCCTGCCATCTGTTGGCAAATTTTCGTAATAGTTGGACTTTTTGGCTTAATTTTTAACACACCTTATCCCATCTTTTGGGCAAAAACTTGCCAACAGCTTTAAACCCTCTTATCTTTTCTAAAACCAGGGGCTTTTTCACGAATTATGATATTTATATTATTTGGTTTATTTTTCAGGAAGTGAATACTCCAACACTCTCTCCTGTTTCTACCACCTGCTCCCAATTCCACAAAAAACAAATAAGAAATATGTAATAGGAAAATCAAGTTATCCACCCCCTGTTTATGGAAAACTCCATCATCGCCAAGCTTATCGACCTGGCGTTTATAGAGTAGATGCTACAGGTACTTTAATAATTAATTCGTCTCTATATGATAAATTTGTAATTAATTTTTTTAATATACTTTTGTTTTAGTTGGTGGAGCCACCAACAATTGCTGTGAAGCTAATAAACCTGTTAGTCAAACACAAAAAAAACCTAAATGCAGACGTGTACCATCTGATATTTCTGTTGATGATATAACACAAGGACGTTTTCGTAGAGATACTAGTGAAAACAATGCTTGTGTTGAATGTGAAGATCCTGAAACCGGGGCTTCATATAAAAAATGTTCAGTAGGTGACGGCAGTTTCACAGGCCACGCTCAAGTAATTTAATCTTTTTTTTTTTTTTATTATTATTATTGAAAGTATTAATTTTATATATATTGCTTATTTATTTTCTAGAGTTTTTCAACTCGGGGACCTCAGCGATTTAGAAGAGCAAATAAAGACAATTCTCATAGTCGATTTCCTTTCCGATCAGTGTATGATTTTGATAAGGAACTTGAAGAGGTTCGTCAACGATCTTACCAAGCTGCTGAATCAAAACCATCTTATAGTTTTGATGACTTTGAAAGTGAAAGTAGCCAGGATAAAGAAGTACCCTCTGGGCCTCCAGCAAAAGATTGTGTGAAACAAGTTAAAGGTGGGTTAAATTTTAGTATAAATATGGCACATTTTTAGCAATTGATATACACATTTGGAAGCTTAGGGATGTAATATTATATAATATCTTGATTTGACTTACCCCAAATCGATCCACTCTACCAAAGCAATTGGCTGTGCTGATTGAGCTTCCAGACCTCCTCCCTCCTCCCAAAAATAGGTTATTTTTCTCTTAATGGACTTTCTCGAAGGAGCTCACCACCCTAGAAAATTTTATTTTAATAGTATCTGTTTTATATTATTAAATAGGTATTTCATTAAATGAATTTTAAAACCATATAATAAGAAAATACAATTTGGATCCTTGATGAATGTAGGAATTTAATGTTGCACTCCATACGGAAGTGCCTATAGAGTTCTGAAATCACAGAGATGTTTTTGGGACTCATAAGATCCATATCCAAATCTGTCTTAGCAAAAATTTCCAGCTTTTTTTTTTTTTTTTTTCAAAAAAATTAATACCTTTATAGACCTAATAAATATTCCACCTTGGCACACTTTTTTATAAATGGTCTAAGAATAGATAATAAATACAATACAGGACAATTTAATGCTTAGCAAAGTTTTTGACCATATACTGTATCAGTGGCGTCATTTCAACTTTTTCTTGGGGGGAGGGGGGGGGCAAATTTTTTCTTGGAGGGGGGGCAAACATTTTTTTCTTAAAATTTACTTACAAATGGGTACTCAAATTTGGCCAAAACATATTTAATTTAATTGTTTAATTTTGTACAGTTTGTATACTCGTAGATGTATTTGGAGTATTTTATTTAGAATAATATAAAATTTTATAAAAATCAGAGCCCTTGGGGGGGGGGGGGATTTGCCCCGGTATATACCAGGCGTGGCCAACTCAAATGATCTTGAGGACCACTTTGAAAATGCATAATAACTTCGCGGGCCGGATATAAAATTATATATTCTCATATATTGGATTTAGAACCACTATAGACATTTTTTTGGGGTGAAAATGTTCAAGGCCTGGTATATACACTGCTGGACTTTGATAAAATCTAATTCAAGGAAACAATTACTCGAGGTTTTGATGAATTAGATTTTATCAAAGTTCAGAAATATATATATATATGACGTATTCCAACTAGTGCCCAGGGCGAATAGTTTATATCTAATTTTTCGAAGAGCAGATCGTGGCTGTAGCTGATATGTTGAATAGGGGAAAAGATGCAGCCAATAATTGAGCCTCTATTTAATGATTAAGTACTCTTTATACGGAACTTCTCGGCCAAAAAATAGAGTTGTTGATATTAATACAAATTATTTGCATTTTGTAATTTCCCTTAAAATACCCACAAGTGATATATATATATATATATATATATATACAAGCTTATAATAACATGATCTCCATTAACTGCCACGTTTCGTAGATTATAGTCTCCATGGTCTGTTGAAAATGCTATTATCCTAGTTTTTACTTATATTCTCTAAAATATTGGCCATAAATAATAAACCTCATTAATATTTAATTTTCTTTTTAGATAGTATGACCTGTTATGTATGTGAAGACAAACAACGAGGGGGTAGTTACGAACAATGTAGTTACGCCACCCAACCTAAATCATCTAATTACTTAGTATCTCGCCAACATTCATACAACTCGAAGGTAATCAAAATTAAATTTTTACTTTTTTTTTGAATTCTGAATAATTTATAAACCAAATATTTGAAATTAAAGGATTAATGAAATTAGATGATGATAAAAACATTGAATATTTCTTTTTTTTTTTTTAGGATGCTCCTAAACAAGATAATGGAAAATCACCTTCCGCGCGATATGAACAAGAAACATCTCCTAGTGAGCATAGCGAGTATAGAGTAACCAGAACTGGTGAAAATAGTGGAGTTGATTTAGGAAAATTGAGTATTGGCCCCAAAGCAGAAGATAGTGCAGTTCTTGCAAGTGATGATTATTTGGCTCAAAGTCGTGCTTATGAAGACTATTTCAAGTAAGTTTAAAATATTATCTCTGTTTTATAATTAAATTCTAACAAGATAATTTTGATTATTTATTTTTAATAGAAAACTCTTCCCTGAACTCTCTTCTCAAGAATCTACCATAAACCAGAGAGATGCTTCTCAAGAGGATGTATCTGTTGAAAGTCAAGAAGAACCCTCACAAGATAATAATAGTTATGAAGAAACAAAAGATTATGCAATGAAAGATGCTGAAGAACATGCTGATGCATCAGTTAGCAATTTGCGTGCTTTACTTGAAAACAATGATCATAAAAAAGATTTAGAAGAAGTGCTTGGAGAATTTGAACAAAAAGATAGATCGTCATGTACAAAGGTATATTTTATTTTTCACTGATTAATTTATTTACTTTTATTTTGGTACGGGTTTCTTGGGTTTGTGTAGGGTTTAATGAGAAGCAAAAAGAAGAAACTTTCTTTAAAAGTGGGGTAATTCTTAGGATAAAAACTTTAGGACTTTTTGTATCTTATCTCTCTTTTTTTATTCATTTAGTAATATGTATTTCAACTTAAAAACATTTTGGCTTTCCACAGGTTATCAAGGATAAAATGACATGTTACAAGTGTCTCGATAAAAATGGTTTGCAACATCAAGAATGTATGTATGTGGCAGCCAGCCAGCCAAAGAGCTCACACTTAGCTTATACGGGTCTTAAACAATTACATCCTAGCGAATCAAAAACTTCTTCTGCAACTCAATCGCCACTTAATCAAGGTATAAAGTAATTTTTTATAATTTTGAAAATATTTGAGGAGGTTTTTTTTAGGGATTTTTGCTGGATATATAAAAGGTTCGGAAAAATAAATCCAGTTATTTCTCAGCTCCACTAAATTTTTGTAGTTTTATCCAAAATTAACATTTATTTTAAGGTGCGCGTCTCGAAAAACCGTTAAAGCACGATTGACTCGAGGCGGCACCAGATGGCGTTAGTGTTCCCCCATAGGAAAACACGTAACTTGTTGCATTTAATTCTAGACTTTCCAGCTAATTAATTAAAGGCAAAAAAATTAATTATTCTTTAACACAATGATTACTAATTTAATTATCTACAACTTATAGAGCTCCTTTTTTTAAAATATCTTTTATTTAATGCGATATATCTAAAAAAAAAAATTTTTTTTTTCGAAAATCAAAAAAAGGGCTTCTATAAGTTGTAGATATTTTAAATAGCTTTAATTTAAAAAAAAATTGATGTCGATAGCTTCAAAATTGTGGCAGCTGGAAAGTCCCAAAATTAGCACCCCGAGACGCGCACCTTAAGTGTGATTATTTAAAAGTTTTATGACCATTCTTTAATATTAATGATGTTTTTTTTTTTAGTGATTCCAGTGACTTCAGCAACAGTCGCTGACATGGAAGCCAGTCAGGCAGGAGAACATTCAACTCGGGTACGAAGAATGGCTCCTGGCCATGAAGAAGAAGAAGAAGAAGAAGAAAATACAAAAGAAGAAGCCTCATATGAAGGAGATGGAACTGCAGAAGGCGAATCTCCTGATGGTCTTTATTCAGCTGAGACAAGACCCCAATATGATCCCATATTAAAAGTGCATTTACCTAAATATATGTTAACAAGGAGTGAACATGAAGCAACTTTTGATGAATTTATGGCATCAGGCCGTTGAAGTTTTTTCTGAGCATTATGACATTTTACTAAATTTACAAAAAAATATATTAGTTTCCTGAAATGTCATAATGCTTTTATTCAGTGAGTAGTACTTTTAAGTCTGATTATATTTATTTTGAGCCTATTTGTAAGGCGTTGTTGTTGTTATTGCCCAAATTTTGGGAATGTTAATAAAAATATTAGTAAAATTTGTTTTATGTGTTTTTTTATTTAAAATTATTTTTTATATAAAATTAATAACGTTATAAATCATCTAGACAAACCCGTTTTTAGCCTAAAATAAAATATTAAACAATTTAAATAATTTTTTCAACAATAAACTTTAAAAAAATATTTTTGTTTATTTTCATGTTAAAGACTTTCCGAAGGGTTATTATGGAAAGTAAATGTATAGCAAATCAGGGATTAGCAATTCTTGCCAATTCGCATTTAAATAAGGTAAAAATAATTACTAAAATTAAAAATTATGATTAAATATAGCAACCCGTGCATTTAAAATCAGAATCTATATAAATCTCACTAAATTTCAAATCCCTAAAAAAAATAAAACCAAGTTTTGATGATTTTATTCATATACTAAGTGGAATAATCTCAAAAAAAAAAAAACGAAAAAAAATCAAATACGTAACTTATTATTTGATAGTTAAAAAAATGATAATTTTACTTTGTTAATTACTGTACCTCATCATTAATTAGGTTGTGGCTTCACTTTTGTTTTAGGGCATAGGATTTTCTTATAATGAGCGAGAAAAATTTCAAATTGAGGGATTAATTCCACCTAGAGTAAAAAGTCAAAAAGAACAACTTGAAGATTGTAAAATAATTTTAGAGCACTATGAAAATCCTCTACATAAATATATGTATTTAATGGAAATTGAGGTATTTATTATATTTGAAAAATTATAATAAAAAATTCTAATTTTATTAATTACATTTTAGGAGAGAAATATTCGACTCTTTTATAGACTGATTGATGAGAATCCTGAAGAATTGATTCCTTTAATTTATACCCCAACTGTAGGACTAGCTTGCCAAAATTTTGGACTAGTATATAGGAATAGTTTTAAAGGACTTTTTATTTCAATTCATGATCGAGGCCGAATTGCACAAATATTTGCAAACTGGTAAGCTTCAATGCCTTCTTTTCTTTAATAAATTTCCTACTTTAAGACCTTCAAAATTGTTTTCCGTAGACTCTATGAGAAATAAAGGTAATCATTTTTGAACAATTAATAAATTAGTAAAGTTTTTTACTCTTTTCAATTAAATAAAAATTTGAATTAAACAAAAAAATGTTTGCAGGCCTCATGAAAAAGTAAAAGCTATTATTGTTACTGATGGAGAAAGAATTCTTGGCCTAGGAGATTTGGGAGCATATGGAATGGGAATATCTATAGGCAAATTAACATTATATACAGCAATTGCAGGAATTGATCCATCTTTAACTCTACCAGTGGCTTTGGATGTTGGAACAAATAATGAGGTAATATTAAAAATTTGCATTCTTTTCTTGTTCGGATGAATCATTAATATATAATCTCTCTTCTTCATCCTTTTCCTTCAAATATTCCCCTCCCCTAAGTCTTTTTAGGAGGAGGCGATTAGCCGAGGGGATAAAGTAATTAAGTTTATAATCTTTGACGGAGGTGTATAGCTGATAATATATATATATACAGTATATATATGTTTTCCAATGAGAAAGCAGCTAGTAGTTTTTTCATTTTATTTAGTATTGATTATAATGTGGCAGGGCCGATGTTTCGGTCTTATGTGCGTCCTATATTGTCAATATATTGACAATGGCTTGGCCCTGAGGATGGTCCTATATGCGAGCGAATCGTCGGCCCCCATTAATTAATAATAAATACTATATTTAAAAAACTAGTAGCTGCTTGCTCATTTAAGAAATCCAGAAACCTTTAATCTAACAGTAAGCTTATAATCCTGGGTTGAAGACAATCCGGGTTCAAATTCATCTCTTGGCAATAAATTATCCAACGCTATTTGAGATGCCTTCTCCTGAGTAAGGAAACGGGAACCCACTTCAGTATTATTCCCATGAAAGTTACTCCTCAGAGTAAACAACGTGTCAGGTCTGACACAAATATGACTGGAGAGGGGGGGGGTAGGTCTTTTTAGATCTTCCAACAAATTAAGAGGAAAGGTTTAAAAACTTTTGATTATGATGAATTTAAATAAAGGAATCTAATTTAGCCTCGTTTGAGAAGCAGTGATTTATAGAAAATTAATTTATATTAATTTTTTTCAGGCTCTAATAAATGATCCTTTATATTTTGGATTAAAACAAAAACGAATAGAAGGCGATGCTTATTATGAATTTTTTAGATGAATTCATGGAATCTGCTGTGAATCGTTACGGAAAAGAAACTTTAATTCATGTATATTAAAATTAATTTTTTTAATCAGATTTTTTTTTCTAAATTGAACTCATTCATAGTTTGAAGATTTTGGAAACAAAAACGCATTTAATCTTATAAAAAGATACCAAAATATATACTGTTGTTTTAATGATGATATTCAAGGAACAGGAGGAGCTGTACTATCTGGAATAATGGCTTCTTGTAGAATCCGAGAAGTTTCCTTAGCAGATAATGTTTATTTGTTTTATGGTGCTGGCGAGGTAAAAAAAAATTTATAAATTAATAATTAACACAAGCAACAACAACACCAATTAAGAGAGACCTTTTCTTAAATTCTGATCATTATCAAAAGATAATGATTTAGAAAAAAAATTTACTAATTGTTTTTTATAAAAGAAGATAGGAATTCTATTTTACGTTTAAACTAAAAAGTCTCCATCAAAATTCTTTCATATTTAAAAAAAACAATGAAATAATCACATGTGAGGAGGCCTGGGATGCTTTAATATTGAACTTCTCTATACCTCTAGATTTTTTTAATATGAATTCAATTCTTAATCTTTTTAAAAATAAATAAAAAGAAATGTTAAATATAGAGTAAAAAAAAATAGAGATTAGAGTGGTAAGACTCAATAATGGAATCAAACTTATCAATAATTTCTCTCTATATAAACAATATTTCATATAGGGTAAGAGAAAGTAAATCTAAATAAAATTTGACCACAGTCTGTGAACAAAAGAATAAGAGACAATAAAAAAAAAACTTGAAAAAGAGGAATTTCAATTATTTGTCTGTCATGTGGAAAATCTTTTTTACCTAGTATGGAAAAAATTTTAAAAATTCTTATTCAAACCCAAAACTCAACCCCTTACTTTTTCAAGCCATTTAAATTCTTTGAATGAAATAATTGTTTTATCAAAATTCTTAATTATTTATAACAGGCATCAATTGGAATTGCTGAATTATTAGTGCAAGCTCTATCAAAAAAAGAAAAAATTTCAGAGTCTAATGCCATTGATAAAATATGGATGATCGATTCCAAAGGATTAATAGTTCATGATAGGCCTGAAAAAGGCGTTGTTGGTTCAAAATTGAAATATGCTAAAAATCATAAACCAACTTATGAGCTTGAAGAAATTATTAGAGTTGTACGACCTTCAATATTAATTGGTAATCATCATTCATATAAACGGAGAAAATTATTTGTTTACATTCATTTTTCCTTTTAAGGTGCATCATCTAATCCAGGCGCTTTTAATAAAGAAGTACTTGAAGAAATGGCACATGTTAATGAAAGACCGACGATTTTTGCTTTAAGCAATCCTACTTCCAAGTCTGAATGCACAGCAAAACAAGCTTTTACATATACAAAGGTGATTCTTTTTAAATATTTTTAAAGAGTAGCTTCTCTAACCCCGAGGTTGCTAAACGTTAGTAGCATCGTTCTAAAGGGATTTTTTTATAATACAGATATGGATTTTATTATTTTTTTTCTTTCCATTTGGACTATATATACGTTCCGAAAGTAATGCCTCCTATTTTTCTAGAGTCTGTATGTCGCGCTTGTAAAAATAGGAACCAGCTGAGGTTAACCACTTCCTTACAGCTTTGACGACAGCTTCCGAGTCTTGAAAATGTTCACGTAGCATCAGAGGCCCGAAGAAAAAGATAGACTACGTAGCGAACATTTTCAAGACTCGAAAGCTGTCGTCAAACCTGTAAGGAAATGGTTAGCCTCAGCTTGTTACGATTTTTACAAGCGCGACATGCAGGCTCTGGTTCATCGTTGGTAAAAATGCATAACGAATGGTGTGAACTATATGGAAAAATTACAGTCTGTAGCTGGAATATTGCTGTTTAGCTGTGCTGTTGTTATTTATATATCTTAATTAATTTCCATGAAAAAAAAATAGGAGCCATTACTTTCGGAAAGACCCTTTAATATATATATTTCCCCGAGGTTGGTGAAGAAAGATGAACAAAAATATACCTAAAAGAATTGAAAAACAACGGTCAATACCAATTTGGCGAAGAATCGTAAATAATGATATTATCTCAGGTCTAGTGGATATCAATGAAATATCTTAGAAAATAGCTTAAAAAATAAATGGCTTAAGAAATCTAATTTAATTGGAAAAGGATTGATAACTCCGTATATTCACTTTATTATAATGCATTCTGTCTGGAGGATTATTTGCTGGATATATAAACATCATGTTCAATACCCTGTAGATGTTACATAGGAAAATGTAATCACGAAGTAGGCCAAGAAGAGGAAGACTCAGATGATGCTACTTGTTCTTTTCTCGCGAATATTTTAGTGTGAAAACCAGTCTTCCAATTAAAATCTCATGCACCAGGGAGATAAATTCTTGATTTAATAAAAGATGACAAATATAATTTTTCATATATTATATATATATATATATATTTCTTTATTTCAGAGCGTATAGAGGCTAACAAGTTTGTGCAAAAATCACTTGTTTCGGCGAAATAACGCCTTCATCAAAGCCACATTATTATTTTATTTATTTTCATACATTATCATTATATTTGTCATCTTTTATTAAAGCAAGAATTTATCTACCTGGTGCATGAGATTTTAATTCTTCTTTTCTATATGATTCTTTGTAGAAAAATTCATAATTCTAACAAATCCTCCTTCAAAACTTTTTAGGGTTCCTGTTTATTTGCAAGCGGCTCTCCTTTTAAGCCTGTTATTCAAGAAAATAAAACTTTTTATCCAACTCAGGCCAATAATGTATTAATCTTTCCTGGGATTGGTCTTGGAGTAATTTCTGTTGGTATATCAACAATAACTGATGAATATTTTTTACTTGCTTCTCAGGTAAATTATTGATAGATTTATTTTTTAAAACATGCACACAATAAAATTGAGTTGTTTTTTAGATATTGGTAAGATCATTTAACTAAAGAAGATATATCTTTAGGAAAATTATATCCAGATATCTCTCAAAGTAAAGAATGTTCTTTAAAAATTGCTGTCAAATTGGCTCAAGAAGCTTATAAAGAAGGTTAATTTTTGAGTAATTTTACAAGGAAATTGCCGATAATAATTTTTGCAATAAGTTCTCCAGTCAATGTTTTGTATATGCTCAAATTAGGGTTTGTATTAATAGGCAAGAGCAATATAATACTATACTATTAGGATATTGTTTAGTAATACTGTTGGTGTAGGGCAAGATGACGAATGACAAATATTTTGGTTTAGATACTAGCTGACAAAGCTTGGAACTCACTTAATGCTGCGAACTTAATGCTAGAATAGTAAATTAGTCAAATCGGCCAGATCTTAGTGACACGACAGATTTCAGAGCGTCTAATCTTCATATTGTTTACAAAACTTGGTAAAGCATTTGTCCCAAAACGACAAGTCTACTTGTAAATATAAAAAGTTATTTTAATAAAAAAGTCATATTTCTTGGAGATTATGACAATTCGAATTGAATAAAGCACATTCATTGAGATAAAAAATGGATTTTGTTCAAATTGTATGTGGTGGGAAGAGCTTTGTTGTTTCTATTTACTTTTAGGGTAACCTCGGCGAAATCGGGGCGCT
>JAKCPI010014667.1:0-12151 GCA_023213315.1 Euborellia annulipes | reverse complement strand
AAACTGAAAATTTTATATACAGATAAAAGGGAAAATTTCAGAGAATATAGGATGATCCTTTTTCCTTTTTACTATCATTTGATTGGTTGAACGGATGGTTAGATTAAAGAAAAAATATATTCTTAATTATTCAATTTTAGTTGCATGTGAATATTCTCTAGGAAATTCTAAACTCATTACAAAAAATCCGATGCGAATTGGATGCGCCGTTTTCGAGTTATAGACATTTGAATTATCTAAGTTTTTATTCATTTCCAATAGATAATTATTTTGTGCTCTTAAATTGACCAAAGGAGGGGGAGGGTGGCGAGTTGCAGGCTCCCCCCTCCACTCCGCTCTGATTGTCGCCAGGCGCCCTCCCCCTCGTTTCTAAGAAATATTATTTCTCTTTTTATTAATAATAATTTAATAGCTTTTAATTTTTTTTTTTTTTTGGACATTTGGAAGAATTATAAAAATTGAACGAGAAAAAAAATTAATTATGCAGTCAGAGAATATTGCCAAATAAATGATAGACTATATATTTAGTTAGATTAAAAAAAAAAAATCTTTTCAATTCTTCATCATCACATGGTTTTTATATTTATTTGAACACAAGCGATATTTATTATTACTGTAGGGTAGTTAAATATCAAAGTGTAAAATTTAATTTAGATGAAATGATTTGAGTACTTGAAACAATTTTCACAAAATATTATCTATGTGTACTTTTTAAAAGGGCATCTAAATAATTGATTTATATGAATTTTAATCTAAAATGTAAAAGATTTAAATTCTGTTACCATGGCAACCATTTCACCTATATTTCATATGAAGAACAAGTGTAAAGTGGTCTTCAGAAGATTTCAACGGCAAAATGAGAATATACATTTTAAAGAGCATCTAAAAAATAATTGATTTATTAATTTAAAAAAAAATCATTAGAGCGAATTTTGGAGAAAATCGAAAAAAACTAAAAAACTACATCAGTAAAGTACTAGTACTTTTTGGCTGATTTTGATTAAAAGCTATTTCCACGTCTCAGGGGGGTGTCTAACTTAAATATAAAATTTCAGCCTCCTAGCTCAATCCCTTCATGCTTAAAATTGAACACACATAGGCAAGAGAATGTAAAAAAAAAAAAAAATAGAAGTGGCCGTGAGATATTTATTTGGTCCCAACGGGGACGCGACTCAAAAAGTTTAACAAGCACTGAACTAAAGGTCTAAAGGGATGGATTTTATTATTTAATATATTTATGAGAAATAAGCATCTCTTTGATTGAAGACAAAATATTTTTTGAAATTTTATTTTTTCTCAAAGGATTGAATTTTTTTATAGATAAATATGCAGTGTTTTATTCTTATAGTTAAAAAAAAAGTTTTGAATAAAATTTTATAAAAGCATAAAAATATGAAATCAATCAATTAGGCAATTATTTCAAATGATGGGAGAGCATCAATTTGTTTTTTCTAATTCGATCTGCGCCCAGAGTGCAGCCAGGGAGCCTCGCTTAACTCTCGTCTAGGCTTTTTTTCACGCGCAGATTCGCTTTACAAAAACTCGCTATATCTTTCTTATTTTTCGTTGGATTTGTGGAAAAATGCAAAACTGGTCTTTTCGATCAATTATAAAGCTATAGACATTTTTTTATTTAACTACGACCACATAAAATGGGGGTTTATTAATTGCCTTTTATATCTTCAAATTTTAACTGCCTCTTTCATTGTCTAATTATCCTAATTTATTGTTTTTTAATTAAATAAACACATTTAGGCCTTGATATTGACTGAATAAGTTAATATATAAAATATTCAAGCAAAAACAATGAAATTTTAGTCTCAAAACGTTCTGAAAATGATTAAAAATCGATTTTCTAAATTTATTTTGACATATTAATTTTTACTTTCTCTTAAAATTCAAAAATCAATTATTTTTTTGATGCTGTTCTCATTTTGCTTTCAAAATTGTTTGAAGACCACCATGGGCGTAACTAAAGAATTTGGCTGAGGGGGGGGGGGGCATGGGACCAGCTATCCTCCGGTGGGCCTGGAAAGCCCCATTTTGTCAATTTTTCTTGGGGCAAGGAGCTTTCTGGAGGGCCACGAGCCTTCTGGGGGGGAGGCACCCCCGGCACCCCCTAGTTACGCCCATGAATGTTTAGTACAGTGAATGACATAGTTAAAGCACAACCCATGGGTTTATACATGTGATAATTTCATTGTTTTTATCAAAAGTTCCATTAAACATTTTTTTAATTTTCTTTAACACAATGAAATTAATTATATAATGATAAAGCATGAGTGGATTCAACTTTCGCAGTCACTGTACAATGTAATTTTATCAAATGTAACAATTTAAAATTCAAAATATATAGAAAATGACAGAAGGTATATAACCAAGATGCACTCAAAAAGTTGACTCTGATATCATAATCTTATTGCATTTCAATGTCGAGATTTTGGTTGTCAAGAAAATATATTTTCTATATTTAATTTTTAATCTATGTTTAATTTTACATCTATAATGCACATGTATCGTCGGAAACCAAATGTCGACACAAAAACATAACTTTCATTTACCGAAGGTAAGATAAAGTAGTGCGCTGTGCGACCAGAAACACCAAATTTTTTGTAAAGTATATCTGTTAATGTTAAAAATTTATTATAATAAACAATATTGTTTAAAAGATATATGCTAATGAGAAATTTTCATTTCAATTATTTATTCCTATCTTCTATCACTATGATGTATTTTTGATTAATTAATCCCAGACGACTACCCAAGAATTCCTTTAGGATTTAGGGTGTCAAGACAACTAGGACAGCAACAGACAAATACAACTAACTGATGCTTGTCAGAGGGAATTCACAATTCTGTCTTCAACTTGGAACATACCTCAAGTGGTATTTAAGAAAATGATACTATAATCTCTTCTAGGGTTAAGAGAAAATGAGGAGCTAAACTAATTGGTTAAATGTTGAGCGTTTTAAATCAAAGTTCTTGTGGTGCTTATGTATTTCAAAGCAATGAAAAGGTTTTAAAAATAAATTATTCTAGAAAGGATTTTCTGGTTTTTCAAGTAGGTTAACAGTGGAAAAAGTAGAGAAAATGCAGTTTAAGAATATATTCTATCACAAAACCCTGCATGAAATTTCTATTCTGGTTTGAATCAAGGGCGGATACAAGGGGGGGGGGTAAAGGTGGTAATTACCCCCCCTTCCCCCCGAGATTCGAAAAAAATACCTTTTTTTCGCAAAAAAATTTATTTTTAATGTAAAATTTTTAAAATTAATACTTAAAAATTTGATGTGTATTTATATTTTGGCAAACAAGTACAGAATGCGCTTTTAAATTACCGAAATTAAAAAAAATAGTGTGCTGTGCGACGAGTCACAACAGATTACCCCCCCTCCCCGAGAAACACCTCTGGATCCGCCCTTGGTTTGAATAAATAAACGTGATGAATGATTTTTAAAAAGATCTGTAAAATATGCAAAATTTTGTTGCACCCCCCCCCCCCCCAGTCATGTATTTAGCGTTGCCACACTGAAAATTTTGCCACTACACCACTGCAGCAAAGTTATCAGAATTAAAGTTCATTTTGCACGAATTATTTATAAAATTAAATAAACCTTAAACGAGGTTAAAAGGTGTTTGTAATTTTCAAAATTTAATGCAAATTATAGAATGTTTCGGATATTGAAGATATCTTAAATCGTTTAAAAGATATCTTTTGAACGAGTAATCAGCGTGTGGAACGTCCTCCGGGCCCCATCAATATTTTATAATTAAAATAAATATAATAAAATTCAACTCCATAAATCGGTTCAGTACCCGAAAAGGAGGAATATGTTTTCGAAAATAGAAAAAAATTGAAAAAGTACATCAGTAAAGTACACAAGTACGCTTTGACCGATTTTTTTTCACACGTAACGGGCCTACGGGCCAACCCGTACCCGTGCAGGGCTCTAATCGGGGGTTCGGATCCCAGGCAGTCCGATGATTTTATCTAAGCCATTTGGATACCAAATGTCAAAGTCAAAGTCTTATATGGCCTAAGTTGCCGAAAAGACTGTGTGCATGTGTGTGTGAGTGTGTGAATGGGAAAAAAGTGTGTGTTAAAAAAAAATATGGGGAATGACTTCCCCGGGACTTTCTCGTATGTTCTTTTGGAATTACGTCTGGGTATGTGTGTGAACACGATTGCTTAAAAAACCAAAGCAGTTAGATAGATGAAATTTGGTATATGCTCCTTACACTAAAATTGTAGATTTCTATCAACTTTTGGGGTAAATACGTCACTTGGAAGTAGTACTTTACCAAATATGTTTTTTCAGGAATTTCGAAATTTTCAATTTTTATCATATTGTGATAAAATACTACATTTTAAAAAGTTTTTATTCTTTGACATTTTTTCAAAAACTCAATAGATTTTTAGTTATCGAAGGTAATTATTAAAATATTTTTTTTAATTGTTTTTTTTTTTTTTTTTTTTAATTTGAGTATAAAAAATAATTTTTTTAAATTGAATAGCTTCTGAGAAAAGGCAGAAAAAATAGAGAAAATTCAGGTTAAGCAAGGCTAAGAACTGCTGGACCGTGGATAGGTGACCCGCTGAGTGTTGACTCTCTCACCTGCTGGAAGCCATTTTATTTAATTTCCCAAAAGTCAAATGACCTTAGAGGCCGAAATATAAATTGAAAATACAATTATTTTTAACACCCGTCTCAGGAAGAAAAATAAATAAATCCCACCTCAATAATCAATCAAAAGTTTTTTTTTTTTTTTTTTTTTTTTTAAAACATTCACACTTTTTTTCTCATTCACACTCACATTCACACACACATTCACACAGTCTTTTCGGCAACTTAGGCCATATAAGACTTAGACGATAACCGTTGTAGAGAATATATCTATTGGGGTTCAGGCATTTCTATTTAAGCCATCTGGTATCCAAATGGCTTAAATAAAATCATCGGACTGCCTGGGTCCGAACCCACGACGTTTGGTATAGGAGGTAGGCGCGCTACTTACTACGCCAAACCCGGGGGCAACCAAAAGTTAGAATGTATTGATTTCCTTTATTAAAATAATTTTTTTCATATTCATTTTTTTAAATTATTTTAATTTGTTTTTGTCTTCTAATTTGATGAATATAAAAAAAAAAAAAAAAAAAAAAAAAATAATAATTTTATTTTTATTTCTGGGAAAAGATGACGTCACGCGTATTGTTTGGAATCCGGTTTATGTGCACCAAGGGCGGAGACTCAGCATCTTTAAGCGACTCTCTCCATCTCACTCGCACTCATTACCTTCGCTCTTTTTCTAATCTAATGCCATTCCATAGCCCCTTAGGCCCCCTCCCCTTCCCCCTCTAGGTTGTCCCCTCCATGATATTTATACTAATTTTATGAAATTTGTTTGATTAAATTAAAGATTAAAACAAAAGGGTTTTTCTTATTTCTTTGTTATATTATGATAAAATACTCAATTTTGAAAAGTTTTTTTCATATATAGGTAAGAGAAAGTCCCGCTTTTAGTTCAGCAAACATCCTTGCCTGTTTGTATATCCAGGGAGATATGGCAACGTCGCGCGCGACGTTTCGTTTTGGCAACAGGCCTGTGTGAGTCTCTTTGCATTTAGTTTGAGCTCCAACGTCTCGATGCTCGTTTGTATCAAAACGCGATTCGCGAATTTAATGTTTAATTGTATTATTTGTGTTTGTGTTTCTTTTACTGTGTGTGTTGGATACACGACCCCGTGTGGATAATTCCTCTTTTAATCGGTATGTTTTATTTATATTTTTATTATTTATTATAAAAAAATTAGTCTGAATGAATGCAGGTTTGGAGGGAATTATTTATTAGTTGCCCAAATTACCGTCAAGAGAGAGGATGGCGCTAACGGCCGATTGTTTACTCCTTTCACATGTCAGGCTATTGAAGTTCGCAGAATGGAGCTGAATGTTTATTAAAAAAAAGAAGTTTTTATAATAAATGAACCATTTAGAGAGATTTAGGAAGGGCGGGAGGAAGGGGCGATCAGCTGAATGCCTCCCCCCACCAGTCAGGATAGCTTGTAACTATCACCCATCAAATTTTTTGTATATATTTTATATTCAAAAGCTTTATAAACTCTTTTTAAATTTTAAGTTTCAACTAAATTTTCCCATTATCTTGGATTTTATTAACGAGAGGTCAGTTTTTGTCTTTGAGTGACAACACACCCGACGAACGCTATCTGAGTGAAAAGTAAAAAAAAACATCTTGAAATTATTAAAAAATATCGAAAAAAATGAGTTTTTCGTCTCTTTTTTTTTATTTATTAAAGGTCTTTTTTTGGCATCAGAGGCCACTTAGACCCAGTTGTAGTTTGAATTTATTGGTAGCCAATTAAATAAATAAATTTTTGTCGCATGAGACGGGACGCGAATTCTTGACCCCACAAAATTATTCGATTAAGCCATATTATATATAATAGTTACTTGATCGGTCAAAAGATGGCTCTCTCAGTATGATAACTTATTTTTTTTGTTTTTATTCTTTAAAAATTTTTTTTAGAACATGTATCAATTTTAAAATATACTAATTAGGTAGAGTATTTCTTAATTGAGAAAATGGAAAAAATTTTTTTTACTATATATTAGAGAAAATTTTTGTTTTAATCCAAATGAAGAAAACACTTTCGGAGAGAAATGATAGGAAGATGAGTATATGAAACGGAAATTTTGCCAAATCAGGCATTCCTATTTAAATAGACCTTTATCTCTAGCGTCAAATCCATGTTTTCCTGTGCAATGGTATTTAATCTTGATTATAATTTGAAAATATTATAACTAGCACTCTGGGTTTTAATTATGAAAATAAAAAAATAAATTATATCAAATGACCAATTTTATTTAAGAAAATGTAGCGATCGAAATTAACTTTCGAATTTTAATATAAAATTTTTATTATTTATATTTGTTTAATTTCAATTAAATTATTATAAATCATTCCTCTCGTTTCCTCAGATAAAACTATCTCAAATGATCTCGGTCTTAATTTTGAATATTTAATAAATAAAGTTTAACTGAAAGAATTTACTGAATTCCTCAAACCATGATCTGTTGTATTATGATTAATTATTATTGAACAACTGGCCTGAGAAATCCCTTTTTTCAACCGAAATGTTTTTAGATACGTAGGGCTTATAGCTGGTAGTTCAATTAAGAAAGGTGAAAAGGAGAAGAAGAAAATGTCTTTGAAATTATTTATATCTAAAATATTAAATTATTATTAATTTTATTTTAAGGACATCGGCCAAAAATAAATACTTTTGCGTATTATTCGTTTATTTGTAAATATTTCGATTCCAGTGATATAGAATCATCTTCAGTACAATCAACGATTTGCAAAACATCGAAATATTTACAAATAAACGGTTAATACGCAAAAGTATTTATTTTTGGCCGATGTCCTTATAATAAAATTGATCATCCTTACGGCCATCTACAAACAATTAAATTATTATTACAAACTCTATTGAATTATAGTTAAGTTTAATTTATTAATTTGTTTTAAAGTATATTATTCATCTAAATTCCTTTTCAAAATTATTATTTGGCAAGAAAATCGAGTGAGTTGAGCTTAGCTGTATAAAGATGTATGATTTTTGCTTGAGTCTGGATCGATGTCTTCGGCGGCTATGTTGTAGTTCGACTCGACGAAGGCAGCTTCCTTGTAGACCGAAATGTCGATCATTCGTAGGATGTCAGAACTCAGTGTAGGAAGTCAACACGACGATGTCAACCCGTAGAGCATTTGATTGTTGTGTTTTAATGGTTTAGTTTTTTAATTGTTGTATTTTCTTCTTTCTTCTTTTATTGTTTAAAATATTTGTTTTGTTTTTTTAATGAATTTGATTATTTATTTGATTTGTTTTAATTATTTGATTTATCTGATTATTTAATTTTGTTAAAATTTGAGCTCTTGTATGGTTTATTTTTGAGCTTTGATAAAGGACCTTGATAAAAAGACATTTGCCTCAAACGACGCGTCGTCCCTGAATAGTAATAGAGAGATTAAGTAAGTAATTTCATTCAGTCATTCATAGTTTTATTTTAGCGAAATGTCGAATTTCATTCAAAAGATTTTCATTTAAATATATTAATAAATAAATATACCTTTTGGGAATAAAGTGAAATATGTATTAAATTATTTAAAGTGTTTAGAGTGGGGGTAGAAAAGCAATTTCGTAAGTGAACATCATCATCACAAGATTCTTTGACAAATGTGACATGAAGAAGTCTTGTGCAAAGTAGGTGAGTGGAAAATTTGTCAATTCCACAAAGGTGTCTGTTTTATCGGCTGCTAAAACAAAACCCCCTCAATTGGAATAGATCCATGTTGAACCAGAACGAGGGCCTTTGTATTGAACAAACCTATATATCGTAAGAGCGTTTGGTTGAACGTCGACTTGTTAAGTCAACACGATCGCAATTGCAATAGGTGAGAGAGAGTGAGACAGACAGACAGACGGACTAAAATACAGACAGGCCATTCAATTTCGATCCTCATGTTTTTCCGGGACAACACAATGACGTTATGCACTATTCCGTGGTGGACATAAATATAGTCTTTCCCCTTCGATTGGTTTAATATCTTTAAACCCAATTTGCTTGTTTGTTTGTTTGCATACTCTCTCTTTTGCGAATAAAAAAGAATCAAATGAAAATATTTCACCTAAAAACAAAAAAAAAAAAAAAAAAAATCATTCTAATAAATATTTTAATATAGTCGGCGTCCTTTACAAATTTATTTATTATATGAAAACCATTATAATCTCTACATTTTCTTAAAAAATTAATCTTACAGTTGATGTTTGCAAGTGTTTTTTTATACTCATAACGAAGTTGATTGATGTTTTGTTGTTTTGATGCTTGGTGGCTGACATGAAGGTGACATCGTGATGGTAGTAAATTTCTGTTCATTATTTAATTTCATAGGATCTCAAACCAGGTGATTTAATCTAAGCTTCACACAGATTCCAGGTTTAGATAGATGGATTTTGTAATTTATAATAAGGAAAAACAAAATTTCTCTTATTTTTAAAATTTCCCACCCTCAAATGGGGCGGACGAAACTTAGATTGCCTATCGAGTTGGCAGATAAATTTTAATAAAGAATAAGAGAAATTTTGTTTTTCCTTATTATAAATTACAAAATCCACCTACCCAAACCTGGAATCTGTGTGGAGCTTAGATTTATTTATTATTTTTACTTTTTCTTACGTCTATATATGTTAGTATATAGAGAAAGTATTGGATTCATGTCAAAAATTCTATTTTGATGGATATACACGTTTTGAGGTCCCCTGAATCCAAAAAAGTAAAAAGTGATTTTCGCGACATATTCGCCTTCTATATTTTTATTATCTTTATAAATATAAAATTTGCTTTCAGGACAATATTATAGCTTACTAATAAAGAGAAAGTATAAAACCAGAATAATTATCCTATTAAGATAATAAATCACTTATGGGGAGGTCTGGCAACGGAGAATAGCCACAGCCACCACAATCACTTCTGTTAAGCAATGCCAAGTTCGGTCAAAGCAGGGGATTGGTGATCCCGAGCAATCAGGGTGTTGGACGTCCCCCGATAGCCATCGATACTAGCCATCTCAGTAGAGGAAAAGGGTTAAAAAAAATGAAGAAAAAAGTCCTTTGTACCTTTTTAAGAATTGGTATTTTATATTAGAGGAATTTGTGGCTAAAGTAAGCGGTGTTGGCAGACCGGTGAAAAATTATTGTATTTTCAATAAAATTATAGTAAAATTAGAAAATTATCCAGAAACTATGTCTCTCAGTCCCAGATTTTAAATTTCCCGAAAGGTTTGGATAGAAAACTGTCTGTAAATGTACAGTGAGGGACAATAAGTTAAGTCCCACCTATGAGTTTTCTATTTGTGATCATTTCATTGTTTTTAAAAAAATATTATATATTTTTTAATGGAAACTTTCATAGTTCAAACCTAGAAAATTTCCAATAAAGATTTTCATTTTCTTTTATAAAAACAATTAAATAATCACAAGTAGATAACGCATGGGTGGGACTTAATATTGCCCCTCACTGTACAATAATTATTGTACGTCTGCCAACACAAAAAGGAGGACAAAATGTTGGAAATATTAAGTTGAAAAAAAAGTGGAAATTAATTTGAGAAAACTTGCCCAATGTTTTTTAACATGGTGGAGAAATGTGTCATCTACCTAAAGAGTTAAGGGGGCTTCAAGTGTTTCCTTTCAGTCTCTATCTCTATCATCTTAATAAAAATAAGAAGTAGCCTGTCTTAAGAAAATTCATTAAAAAAAGTGAGATAGACCCATATGCAAAAATGACCAACAAGTAGATAATAAACAATAAACGGGTTAAAAATTAAACTATGTTAATTTATAAATTCCTTCCCAAGTTTTTAATCTTGCATTCTTCTTAAAAAAAAAAATAGAATCCAAATATTTATGATAAAAAAAATTTAATAAATTCAAATTTAAAAATAGTAAACGAGACATCTCCACTCATACAGAGACAACAAAAGTATGATCACAAAGCGCGCATGTTTCCTTATGAAAACTGTGTTAAAAATGCAAATTAACTTTTTTTTTTTTAATATAAAACTTGAATGTTGAAAAGACGCGAAGGCTCGCGCTATTTTCCCTCTCTCTATGATCTTTTCCTGTTTCATTTTCCGCCCATTTGATTCATTCCGAATGGAAATTTGTTTAGATATTATCCAATAATGTTTTTAAATGGATGATTTTTTATTCGCTTCGAATCTCCAGTATGGGATTGCTCTTAGGGGCCGTGAACGTTATAAACAAAAATTTTTTTGGTCTCAGTTAATAATTTATATTTAATTAAGTTTCTTTGTGTTCAAAACAAGTTTTTGCGGTTAAAAGTGTTTGTGTAAGGTACTTATTTAGTTTATAAAAGAAAAAGTGCAATTTTATTCCTGATTTTTACCCCCTGGGTTAAAATTAGCCCATGGGGGACCAAGACATTAATCTCTCAGGAGATGGGGGCGAGGATTTGGACGTTTCTTTCGCCATTGCATCCGCCCTTAGTGTAGTGAATAACCCCGTGATGGACCAAGTCTCTTCAAATAAGAGAAAACATGAAGATGGTGAGGAAGATCGGCTACTTACTAAACTGACACAAGGCCAAGACAAGGAAATACAGAGAGAAGTAATTTTGTCCCAGGAAACAGGCTCTTCGTTATCTGCAGATAGTACACAAAAGCTTGCCGGTGAGAATAAAAACAATATAAAAATAAAATATCACTTATCATGCATAAACAATGTATATGAGCAAACCGATTTGGGCCCTTATTACCTGTATGTAGGAAATATGGAGATATCGAGCAAAAGAATACATCCTATGTTTATTGCCAAACAGATTAGGTTAAATAATTTAGAGCTATATAAATCTATTTTAGAAATAAAAGTAATAGACAGGTATACAGTCAAAATAGAAATAAATAATTATGTTAGTGCAAATAGAATAAAAAATATGACAGCATGGAAGGAAAATAGCTTAGTTTGCTATATTCCGCATTTTATGTTGGTTAGACAAGGCCTCATAAGAGACGTGGATTATTCGTTAACGGATGAAGAAATAATTGAATACGCTAGATCATATCAGCCCATCATTAAAGCACGGCGAATACTTAAAAAAGTGGGAGATAATAGGGTCCCTACTCCATTGGTCATACTAACGTTCAGGGGTCAGCAGATTCCTAAAGAGGTTAAGATTCTTGAAGTAAATTGCAAGGTAGATGTCTTCATACAAAAAGTCGCCCAATGTCAATTTTGCTACAATTTTGGTCATTTTCAATCAACTTGTTCTTATAAAACCCAGTCTTCGGATCCCCGTTGTCCTCGTTGTGGGGATAATCACAAAATTATAGAGTGTCAGGCTCCGGACCCGACCTGCATAAACTGTAAGGGTAACCATTTTGCTACTGACGAGAAATGTCCTACATTTAAAATCCAAAAAGATATTAAAAGGCTAGTTTCAGAAAACTTTATTTCGATTAAAGAGGCCCATTTAATATTAAATAATAATAACTCATATTCACGAAAGACGTCATATAATTCTCTTCCTAATCTTCAAAATAACTCTAATGACGT
>JAKCPI010014665.1:0-12899 GCA_023213315.1 Euborellia annulipes | reverse complement strand
ACAAGAGCCTTGTAGACAAATTCCATGGCAACGGTGTGGTTTATGCAGTCCCCTGCGAATCGTGTAGGTCAGTAGAACAGACAACTATATATGTGGGTGAAACGCAGAGGGCTCTAAAAATTAGGCTGAAGGAGCATTTTGCCTCAGTAATCAAGTCGTTGCCTAAGTCGGCCTTAAGTATACATGCAATAGAACAAGGGCATTCATTCAATTTTGAGGATGTTCAGGTTCTGAAAAAGGAGAAACATTTATCAAAAAGAAGATTTTATGAATCTTTCTTTGTGAATATTTACAACACTGAGGCCGTCAACCTTAGAACGGAAAGTGAGAGATCTGCTCTTATATATGCTGAAATAATTGACAAGATCAAAAAATATTATCGGAATGTAAAAATGTTTGGATAGGTACATGTCTTGATTGTCTGTCCTCTGTACAAATAAAATAATATCTTGAGTGCTTGAATTTTTGTCTTTGTATGTATATTTTATTATTGTTAAAAAATTCTGTTGGTGTGCTGGGTTATAATATGTTAAAAAGGAAAGAGAAATGTCATATGAAAAGAAAAATTTTTTAAAATTTTTTTTAAATTTTTAAAAGCTGCGCCAAAAATGTGACATCGAATTTGAAATATAAAATCAGAAGGACAAGGATAAAATAATAAGGGTGAAAGAAATAACAGAATTTGATATAATAAATAAGATCCTAAAATAGTAAAATGAGAGTATGGGAAATAAAAGAGTGATACATGTGTAGGGGTGTAGAAATAAAGATAAAAATTCGCAGTTCGGATGTTGGCAACTTTTTAATTTTTTAACTTTTATAATTGACGTTTATAATTTAATTGGCCTGATTGACATACTGTAATGATAAATTGGAAAGAATAAGTTTATGATTCGCAAGCCAAAAAGGTTTTTAAAATAGAATTAAGTAAAATCGTTTTTGTAAATCGGGCATCTGAGTTCCTTGAGGATTATATGCTTGATAAAAATAAGATCTGCAACAGATAAAGGTAAAATAACAACTTTTATAAGAATTTTTAATGCCATTTTTGAAAATTAATATTATATAAAAAAACTGTTAGAACTTAAGAAATGAGAGCGGTATTGAACGAACATCAACTTTATTGAATAAGTAAAAAAAAACATAAACAAAAGAAAATGTAAACATATACAATAATAATGCCTGCTTGAATGATTATTCCAACACTCCTCCTTAATCATGCAAGCCGCACTTTTGAAGAAGTGTTTCATGTCTTGTAGGGGGGCAAAGGTTTAGTTAGCATATCTGCTAACATAGTTTCAGTTGGGCAGTACTTGCAAATAACTAGATTTCTTTCAGTATAATCTCTTATATATTTATGCCGAATATCTATATGTTTGGACCTGTTAGATAATTTTCCATCCTCAATTAATTTGAGAGCACTTTGATTGTCTTCATATATTGTTGTTGGCGACTCAATTGTTTGTTGCATATCTTCTAACAATTGTCGTATCCAAAATGCTTCTTGACAAGCTTCTGACAATGAAATAAATTCTGCCTCTGTAGATGAAAGCGCAACACACCTCTGCTTTCTACAGGCCCAACTCACAATCGCTCCATTCACAAAAAAAACGTATCCACTATTTGATTTTCGGTCAGTTTTATCCTCAGCCCAATTGGCGTCTGCATATCCATAAAATTTTTCTTCTGTAAAATTTAATTTTCCCAAAGCCAATTTATAATGAGCTGTCCCTTTTAAATATTTCAACACCCTTTTTAGTTCATCCCAATCTAATTGCTTCGGTTGGCTAGTCTTTTGAGCAAGTATCGCAACACTGGCTGCAATGTCCGGTCTGGTGTTTAAAGAGATATACAATAAACAACCAATAAGTTTTTGGTAGTTTTTATTTGATAATAGAAAATTATCTTCAGTAGTTGAATCACTTTTTCCATAATTCATGTTCATTGGAACTCTTGAGTTCTTTGCCTTTTCGAGGCCAAATTCTTTTACAAGTTTTCTTATATAATTTTCTTGGTTAACATTAAAAATTCCATCCGAATCTCTTGAGACTTCGATTCCTAGATAATATTTAATTTCTCCAAGATCTTGAATTTCATATCTTGCTGATATTTCTTCTTTTACCTTGTTTACAATTTCTTTGGATTTAGCTACAACAACAAAATCATCTACATATATTAATAAAAAACACCATTCTTCATTAAATTTTTTCTTGTAAAAACATATATCCGCCTTACTTTGTTGAAAATTTAAACTTAACAATAAATCATGAATAGCATCATTCCAGGATTTCGCCGCTTGCTTAAGGCCGTACAAACTTTTCTTTAATAAGCAAACTAAATTATTTTCTAAATTTTCTTCGAATCCTGGAGGTTGTCTCATATAAATCACTTCCTTTAAATTTCCGTTTAAGAAAGCAGTTTTCGCATCAAAATGGTGAACAATATACTTTTCCTGCGAAGCAATTGATAGTAATATTCTAAATGTAGTTTGTCTGACGACTGGAGCAAAGACTTGATCATAATCGGTTCCAAATTTTTGTGAGAAACCTTGCGCGACTAAGCGAGCTTTAAAACGAGTAATTTTTCCTTCTGCATCTGTTTTTACTTTGTAAACCCATTTACATCCTATAGGTATTCGGTCAGGAGGTAAGTGACAAAGTTCCCATGTTTTATTTTTCATTAATGACTTTATTTCATCTTTCATCGCCTCAATCCATTGTTCCTTGTTTTCACTTTCTAATGCTTCTTGTAAATTTTTTGGTTCTTTTATTTTATCATATGTAACGTTTATTTCTTCAATAAGCCTTGGAGGGGGATACCTTTAGTTGTTCGTTGAGAAATTCTTTTATTTATTATCTGTTTTTCTTCTTCATTTCCATCCTTTTCTTTTTCATATATGTTTATCTCAACATCCGAATTTATTTCGTTGTTTGTACTTTTCAAGGTTTGAATTAATTCTGAAAAAACGTTATTTTTTATACTCATCTTATCGTCTATAAAACGTACATCTCGACTAATAAAAACCTTCTTTAAGTCTGGACTAAAACATCTATATGCTTTTGAGTTTTCTTCATATCCTATAAATATCATCTCCATTGCTGTATTATCTAATTTCTTCCGTTTTTCAGATGGAATGTGTACAAAACATCTGGTTCCAAAGATTTTAAAATATTTTATACTTGGTTTTTGCCCATTCCACCTTTCAAAAGGCGTTATTGTACTAACTGATTTTGTAGTCAGACGATTTTGAATATAATTAGCCGTCATGACTGCTTCGCCCCAAAACACATTTGGTAAATTAGCTTCGAGTAACATACAGCGGGCCATCTCGATCAGCGTTCTATTTTTCCTTTCGGCAACTCCATTTTGTTGCGGTGAATATGGAGATGTTAACTGCAATTGAATCCCTTCTGACTTCATATAGTTGAGAATATTATTACTGGTATATTCTCCTCCTCGATCTGATCTTATTATTTTAGGCTTTTTTCCAAATTTTGTCTTTACCATTTCAATATATTCTTTCATTTTATTTTCTACTTCTGATTTTAATTTTAATAAATATATCACAGTATAATGTGAATAGTCGTCAATAAATGTCACTATATAACGAAAACCCCTTGACGTTTTGGTTTGCATTGGCCCACAAACATCTGTATGAATCAAATCTAGTACTTCTTTTGAAGTGGACAAAGACTCTTTGGGAAATGGTAAACGAGTCATTTTTGCTTCAAGACATACCTCACATTGACTTTTAATTCTACATTCATTTAAATTTATTCCTATAACTAATCCCTTAGAACATATTTCCTTAATCGCCTTTGGATCTCGATGACCAAAAACTCTGTGCCAGTAATGTATACAATTTTCCTTATGATCTGATAATGGATTTATTAAATTTACTTCATTTTTATTAATTTGACGCAACTTAAATAAATTTGACATTGTATCAGCTATAGCTATTTGTTTATCAAGCCAAATGATTTCACAAAAACTTTTCTTAAAATTAATAGTAAACCCCTTATCCGTTAATTTTTTCACAGAAATTAAATTTCCTTTAATTTTCGGCACAAACAAAACATCTGTAAGTAATGCCTTAGATATATCTCCCTTTTCATTAACAAACTCAATTTCACAAGTACCTTTTCCTTCTACATTTACTTTTTCGCCATTTGCCACATTGATACTATTTTTGTATTTATAATCGATCTTTTTAAAACTTTTTTCATTGTAACATATGTGACTAGTTGCTCCTGAATCTATAACCCAACCGTTCCGTATGATTTCACATGAAAATAAATAATCTGAATTACTAGGGTTTTCCTCCACTTTATTAACTTTTTCATTTTTTGATTTCCATTGTCTATATTTAATACAATCCTTCTTGAAATGTCCCCTCCTATTACAGAAGTAGCAAGATAAATTAAATTTATTTATGTCACCTTTTTGTTCTTGAGTAGTTTTTAAAATTGTATCTTCAAATTTGCCATCCTCAACTCCCCTCGTATCTTTTCGACGATGGTACTCACTTATTAACTTGGATTGTACTAAAGAAATTGTTAAATCTTTTTCTGGGCGGGTTTCCAATGCCGTTACTAGAGTATCATAGCTCCTTGGTAGACTGCTCAATAGCATGGCGACTGTCCAACTATCAGATAATTGTTCTTCACCGAGATCTGTTAACCTTTGAAATAAATTTGTTAGTTCAGAAATATGAGATTC
Source organism: Euborellia annulipes (assembly GCA_023213315.1). Classification (NCBI taxonomy): domain Eukaryota; kingdom Metazoa; phylum Arthropoda; class Insecta; order Dermaptera; family Anisolabididae; genus Euborellia; species Euborellia annulipes. The sequence continues at coordinate 8,180 of JAKCPI010014665.1, read as the reverse complement.
CATATTACCTTCTTCATCCATTTTTAAACTACAAATTCTTCTCATTAAACTCACCTTATTACTTAGTGTACCTTTCTCATGATAATTTTTTAGCGCATCCCAAGTAGCTTTTGCTGTAGTTTCCTTTCGAATGAGACATAATTGACTATCTTCAACAAGAAGTCCAATTAAAGCCCTTGCTTTATCATCCATAGTTTGCCATGTTGAAATTTCACCAGCATTTGAACCATCTGTTTTTAAAGTTGGTTTTACAAGATTCAATGTATCCCATAAACCTTCTTTTATCAATAATAACTCCATTTTATATTTCCAAATGAAATAATTTTCATTATTTAATTTGGTGATAGTTACTTTAATATTTTCAGCCATCCTGATAATATAATATATTATATTGTTACCTTAGTATTTTTTCTTTTCTTTATTCTTTACTTTATATTCAATTCAATACCTTCCCTGGGCCCCATAACCTGTTAGAACTTAAGAAATGAGAGCGGTATTGAACGAACATCAACTTTATTGAATAAGTAAAAAAAAACATAAACAAAAGAAATGTAAACATATACAATAATAATGCCTGCTTGAATGATTATTCCAACAAAAACAACATATTTGTACCCACAATGTAATTAATTCAAGACCTTGTTTTACTAACAGAACCCTGCACTATCTGATCTGTGTAATATAAAAACGATTAACACGCAAGAAATTGTGCCTCGAACAAGATTCGAAAACTATTGGGCGTTTATGGGGGTTCAGATTATTTATTCTGCAACCCAAATCGTATATAAAGAAACAATTGGATCTGTGGTAAATATTGAAAATTTTCTGTAAAATGGTGAAAAGTTTTAATTGTATCTGTGTGAATGAAATGACTAAAATAATTCTCTGGAATCAGATTAGATTAAAGATTAAAAATAGCTCTGTTGTTTAGAATGTCCAAATAATTATAAAAAAAGACAAAGAGATCAAATGTTGAATTGTAAAATGTAGATTGGCCTGTATGTGTGATTGTTTTTCATTGACATGTGCCTATATAGGTACTAAAAAGAAAAAGATAAAAATTGTCTCCACTTTGATTATTATGTATATAAAGAATGAGAATATGCTGTTCTCTTTTATAGGCCTGATGATGACCCTCAGGGTTGAAAATGAGACAAGCAGTGCACGCTCGGTCGCCAAGCTATAAAGTTCCTTGCAAAAAGAAAAAATTCGTTTTCTTACTATCGTCAATTCCAACTGACTTCCGGAAGTAACTTCCTGTTTATCCTGTATTAAAAATAATTTTTAATTTTTATCACATCAGACTTTAAAAGCAAGTACCCAAAAATATTCAAAACATGCTTTTTTCATTAAAAAAATGTTAAAGTATGCAGGAAAAATAATCTTGTTTTGGTAAAAAATTGGAAAAACATGCGTTGTGCATGGAATATCTTCAAAAAAAGCCAAAATTGCACATATGGTCGGAACAAAGAGGGTTATTTAGGCTGATTGAGCAAAAACGTTTTCAAACAAAAGAGAGAGGTGAAATCGAATTGGGGAATAAAAAACAACAACAACAACTCTAAGCAAGGAAGAAAACAATCGGCACAAGCATACTAATAAAGAAGAAAAAAGGGATTTCCCCTCTTAACCTTCAATAGCAAAGGACTGCCACTCAGATCATTCCAAAAAAGCTAAAGAAAATCTCCCTTTAATGATGAAAAAAAAGTTCTTTCCGTTAGAGAGGGTGAGAACAAAGAATGATAAAAAAAGAAGGAAAATACTTGTATTTCAAAACTTCTCTCAGGTAGGCTATATTTTAGCAAACGGACATAAAATACACAGAAGACATTAGAGATCCAATATGCAACAGGCACTATTTCAAATACATTTGTATTATGTATTCCAAATACTTGACTTCAAAGTATTTTGTAAAATACTTAGATCAGAGTATTTTGCGCGGTTTAATATCTCAACTTTTTTTTTTAATTTTGAATTGTTATAGATGTAGTTTCTGAATTTGATTTCACAAACTAAAATTTAAGCAGAAAGATTTTGAAAAAATATGGGGATTGACTTCCCCGAGACTTTCTCGTATATTCTTTTGGAATTATGTCTGGGTGTGTGTGTGTGAACACGATTGCTTAAAAACCAAAGCAGCTAGATCGGTGAAATTTGGTATATGCTCCTTACACTAAAATTGTAGATTTCTATCAACTTTTGGAGTAAATATGTCACTTGGAAGTAGTACTTTACTTAAAAAGTTTTTTCAAAAATTTTGAAATTTTCCATTTCTTTGTTATATTATGATAAAATACTCAATTTTAAAAAGTTTTTATTCTTTGATGTTTTTCCGAAAACTGAATAGTTTTTGAAATAATCACAGAAGAAATAGAAAATATTCGTTAATTTTGATAAAAAATCAAAACAAAATCATACAGGTGTCATTTGTTTCACAAATTCATTTGTTTATATTTACCCTTTTTTTAATGACACCTGTATGATTTTGTTTTGATTTTTTATCAAAATTAACGAATATTTTCTATTTCTTCTGTGATTATTTCAAAAACTATTTAGTTTTCGAAAAAGATGTCAAAGAATAAAACTTTTTAAAATTGAGTATTTTACCATAATATAACAAAAAAATTGAAAATTTCAAAATTTTTTGAAAAACTTTTTAAGTAAAGTACTACTTCCAAGTGACATATTTACTCCAAAAGTTGATAGAAATCTACAATTTTAGTGTAAGGAGCATATACCAAATTTCATCGATCTAGCTGCTTTGGTTTTAAGCAATCGTGTTCACACACACACACACACACACACACACACACACACACACACACACACACACACACACACACACACACACACACACACACACACACACACACACACACACACACACACACACACACACACACACACACACACACACACACACACACACACACACACACACACACACACACACACACACACACACACACACACACACACACACACACACACACACACACACACACACACACACACACACACACACACACACACACACACACACACACACACACACACACACACACACACACACACACACACACACACACACACACACACACACACACACACACACACACACACACACAGACATAATGCCAAAAATGGTTTTTTTGGACTCAGGGAGGTCTAAAACGTGGAGAAACATCAAAATCTCGAAGTCGAATTTTTTTACGATTACATAACTTTCTCTATACGAGAAAGTAATAATTGAAAATTCATATTTTTTTTTTACAGTGTAGTTTCAAGAGTTTACTGGCGACAGACTACTTATAAAAATGTCTGCTGTATTTTCATATTTTGTATTTTACATACATCAAAAATTCATTGTGTGGTTTTATGAAACCACGATGCAAGTGAAACTTTTTTTCGGATCGTAGGCGTTTAACTGAAATTTTCAGAAAATGATTCAATTAAGGTTATTAAAATCGCATTTTTAATCTTAACTTAATAATTGGAAAATGAGGATTGATAATGGGAAATCAATAAACGCATGTTAAAAACTGAGAACAATATTTATTTAGTAATTGAAGATTGGAATCATTTTAAATTATTTTAAAAATTATATTTTATCAATTTAAAAATAAATTTCACAATTATTTTTCGTCATATTGGTCATATATATTAAATTTCAACTTTTCTATTTTTGTGGTCACGGATTGTGACGTCATGGCTTGTAGCGTTACGGCCTTTGACCCAACTTGTAACGCGACATGCTGATAGAAGAGCGAAAAAATGTGAGGCCATCAAATAAAAGTTCCACTTTAAAAATATAAAAAATATTTTCTATTTCAAATTCCTGAGTATTTTGTATTTCAAATACTTTTTTAAAGTATTTTTTATTTCAAATAATGATTAATTTAAAAAAATTCTATAAGCAAGTATTGTGCCATTCATGGCACGAATTTTTTTGTTTCAGGTTCGTGCCATTCACGGTCTAAAACATAACCTTTCTCTGAAAGCAATCTCTGAAGCTGATAATAGGATCGTGGGCGTCGCTCTTCTGTTCCCACTCGAAAGAAACGTGAACCCTTACCTGAGCGTACCTTATAAAAAGAATAATGAACGACTACGTCATATTTATGGACTTCTCCAGGAAGTGGAGAATAAATACGGATCGTTTTGGAACGAAATTCCGGCCGAAATCTCCACTGGAATTGAATTAATCGTATTATCAGTTGCCAGGGACTTTCAGAGCCAAGGAATCGCCAAGATTTTGTTCAATGCCACCTTAGATGTTCTTCGAAAGAATAGCGTGCCACTTCTTGTATTAGAATGTTCTAGTATATATTCAGCTCACATTTGCGAAAAGAACAAAATGGAGAGATTTTGTTCGCTTTCCTATACTGATTATAAAGATGCACAAACTGGAGAAGCCTTTTTCGATTCGGACCTTCCACATAAAAGTCTGCAAATATTTTATCAACTCCTCTAAATCAGTTTAAAAAATAAATTTTGAACATGTTTTATATTATTTATCAAGATTTTTGTGTATTATTTCAAAAATAAAATACCTTCTGAGTGACTGAAATTTTTTATGTTAAATATAAGGTACAAAGAAATCTTTTAGACTTCTCAAATTTTGAGAATATTTAATGTGTTGAAGAAACCTCCCTCCAAGAGTTCTTAGCACATTCTCAATTTAATGAAAGATATATTTTTTAAGATGACAAATTTGGGAGATGATTTTGTGTTTACGATTGGGCGAAATTGCGCCCCTTGTGATTAATAACATTTTTGAATTGATTAACTGAGACCAGTGGCGCAACCAGGATTTGCTCCTGGGGGGTTTTCCGGGGGGGGGGCTGATCTCAAATATTTTTCTGTGAAAATTTTTTTTTTTTTCGCAGAACCGAAGTTTTTTTTGCCTTGCGGGGAAATTTTTTTCCAGTCCGTAAAAATATTTTACCTTTTTTTTAGAGACGCTAAATTTTTGCCGCCCCGTGGAACCAAATTTTTTTTCCATGCGCCGCCCGCGGAATATTTCCTCTTTTGTGGAACCGAAATGATACTTTTTCTTTTCTATTTGTAACACGTTTTAATATATATATTTTGATTTTTTTAATCTCCTGGGGGGGGGGGGTTAAAACCCTAAAAACCCCCCTGGTTGCGCCTATGACTGAGACTCTTGCCCAAAATATTGAGAGCTATAATTTTTACTGACTGAATGAAAGGGAACAACTATTTAATGTCTCTTAAACATGCCATTTGAACATTTCTATGAATTTGAAAGAAAAAAATAAAAATTAAACTACAAAATCTTGTTTGTTAAATTATTTTTACATTAAATATAAAAAATGAAGCATTCGCAGGAATCGAACCCACTTTCTCTAAGGTTTACATCCTCGAGCGTTTAGTTCTTAGAACGTGGGTTCAAATACCGCAGAGTGCTTCAATTTTTTTTATTTGAAAAATTAAAATATAATAACTTAACATCTAGTTGATTGAACTTTTCTGATTTATAGGTAAAAGTGTCCCCATTTTAATTATTTTTTTTTAAATTTGACGTGGATTTTGTGCCTCACTGTAGCTTATGACTCACGGATGTATTATTCCCACCCTGTTCAAAGTTTTATTAGAGAAAATAAATTTTCGTTATTTTCTAGGCTTTGTTTTATCAACAATAATTTGTTCGTTTGACTGAAATATTCTTATAGTCCGGATTAAATAAATAACGAATGGGAGAGTGATCGTAGATGTAGTTGCCTATCTACAGGCGTATTTCAGCTCACTTTGCGTTTTACTAATTTCTTTTGTCCCATTTTTTATAGTTGAAATTTGATATCACTAAATATCGTTGTCCAAACAACAATAGAAGTCAAAAGTTTTGTTGTATTTTTGTATTTTGTAAAGCCACTAATTAATTTAACGAAGTTATTGATATAATTATCAAATCACCTCTTATGCCAAATATATCCAATAACCTAGAAATATTATATTAAAGTACAAAAATAGTACATACCAAAAATTTAAAAAAAGTATTATTTTAATTAAAAGGCAGTGTTATTTTTTTTGTATTTTATATTACCTAAATACTTTTGAATAAAACATTTTCTTGACGTTTTTCTTTTTTTTTTTTTATTAATGTAATATAATCCTTTATCTCATTCTATATTCAGATTCTTTTTCTTTCTTCTTTTTTTATATATAAGTTAGATGGATGATTTAAAGTTAAAAAAATGCTCTCTCACTTTTCATTCATTTTTAATAAAATTCAATAAAAGAGTCAAAAGAATAATAACTGTTTGTGTCATTATTGTGCGAGTTTTGAGAATAATATTCTCGTTTATTATTTGTTGAAAATTATCGATATTTTTTTTTTCTTTTTACTTTAAAAAAAAATTCAATGAGGAATTTATTTATAAAAAATAAATCTCTGGTTATTTTTCTTATCATTTTTATTCAATGATTTATTTATTATTAGATTCAACCACCACACGAGATCAATAAGCTCTTATAATGAACCTATAAGAAAAGAGGACCTTGAGCAATTTTTTTCAATTTATACGTTGACCTTTTCTTTTGAAATACATTCGAATAGTATGTATAGTGGAGCATCTTGACGTGTCATTTTTGGACTAGTTATGGGTTTTTAATTTTTTTTTTTTAATTAAAATTTTGCTGACGCATTTGACAGGGTTCTGCTGCTAAGACGATTTAGGGTTACACTGTATATATTAAATAAAGAAGCTTCCACACGCTGGTTCCTCGAGGCCACCCACCATATAGGGGTAGAGGGAAAGGGAGGTGGGAGTTCATTAGCATTTTAAAAGAAAAAAAAAATCAAGCGTGCTTATATTAAAATTCAAGATGTAATAAAATTTATAAGTACGGGATAATATTTATCTTTTGTTACCACGGCAACCATTTCTTTTAAAGGAAGTACAAGAATAGTGCTTCAAAAAAATTCAAGGGCAAAATGAGAATATACATTTTAAACAGCATCAAAAAATAATTTTATTTATGAATTTTAATCAAAATCGTGGATCGAAGAACAAAAAAACTGAGAAAGTGCATCAGTAAACTACCTGTTCGTTATGGCCGATTTTGATCAAAAGCTTCAATGTCACGTCTCTGCAGGGTGGCTAAGTTAAATATAAAATTTCAACTTCCTAGCTCTTTTCGTTTTTGAGATATTTTGTTCCCAGACACACACATAGAAAGACCATGTTGCGAAAAACCACTGGGGACCTCAAAACGTGTATATCCATCAAAAATCTGGATATCGAATTTTTGACATGAGGGCGACCGCCCCTCCGAGAAAAAAAATTGAAAAAGTTTTAAAAACTAGTAATCTAAAGAAATTAAGATTTTTTTGTCTAAAATATATTTTCATTTATTTTAAACTATCAATATTAAGGTCTCAAATCAAAAGGTGCTTAAAGGTATTATTTAAAAAATTTTCATCTCCCAGAGACGCCCTCCTGTAAATTGAATCTTCAAACCAACGCCTAAACATATATCATACAATTGTTAAGTTTGTTAAATACTATGCACAACATACGTTTTGTTAATAATCGTTGTTGTGTATACATTATGAAATTCTCTATCACTTTTGTGACAATTATTTCGTCAGGACGAAATAATATAAAAGTTTTTTATTTCTGCTGGCTGCCTTCCCCATTTGAGCTCCTTGTTCAAAAACAATTTAAATAAATAGGGATGGGGTCCTAAATGGCTTCCGATGCCAAAGAAAAGACCTTAAATAACAAAAAAAAAAAAAAAAAAAACTCCCACGTCGACAAAATTACATTAATCCGTCCCTGGGTTATATAGGTAAGAGAAAGTAAAAACGGGCCAAACTACTAGCGACAAAAAATTTTCTCATAGATCTGAAATTAAGCTATATAAAAAAATGATAAGATAAAGAGAATACAAATTATGCCATAAGCTGACGAGTGAATCGAGTTTAATAATTCCTAATTGTCGCATATCTTTTGGAAGTGAATTTTATCATTGATTGATTATTAGATTTGACAACATGGATTAATTAAGAGCGTTAATCGAGGGTTACACAAAGTTAGTAGATTCTTTATTAATCAGGATTGAAGGGTCAAATAATCCCTACACTAATTCTTGTCTATTGTTTCCAGTTACGAGGCATCCGATTTCTTCCACAAAATCTCTCTTTGAAAGCCGTC
>JAKCPI010014664.1:0-40655 GCA_023213315.1 Euborellia annulipes | reverse complement strand
GAGAATATTTAAATCTCAGGTGCAATCAATCGCTCTTAGGGAATTTTTTGGACCTAGTTTCCAACGAAGCATTAAACCTTGATATTCGATAAAATCTCTGTTGCTTCCTCTTTATGTATTATTTTATAATAAAGGAATGGACAGAATTATTAAATTTAAAAACTTTCAGACAAGTGCAGTTCTGGATTGAAATCTTTATTTGGTCAGGAATTTGAACCTGAATCAAAATCATTTTAGCTCTCTGGATCTAGGATCGGATCGCTAATTCTTTTCAAAGGAGTAAATTCTCTTGATTCATCCAAACGCTTAAAAATTGGATCGCGGATTTGGATTTGCGGATCAGAGCAGAGATCCTTTTAAAGGATTTTGCCCATCCCTGTTTGTAATATTTTAAATAGATTTCATACGTTTCAAATAAATGAAGGAATATTGCGCTATATTCCCGATTTGATACCCTTTTGCTTTCCTTTCAACCCTTTCCTTACACCCTTTATTTAGTAACAATTTCTCCAAATTTAGAAATTATTATAATTCATTCGTTTTCTTTCTTTTTGTTTCAGGTCAGAAATGATATTTCTATCATCCTCTCCAGATCCAAGGAAATGCATCTGCCTGAACGCCTGCAAGTTATTTATTAATTATTTTGCTTTCATAATTAGTTCCGACTGTCCTTTCGTGAAGTAAATTTCAACAGCCTCACTTTAGTTTCCCAGAAAAAATATACTTCGGGCTTATTTAAGACAAAATACATGTAATAACCCAGCTGATTTAAAATTGTTATCAAATCATTTGATATTCAATTTACTGTAAAAGAGGAGATCTGAATGAAGTGCCGAAAATAAAGGAAAAAAATCATTTTTGATTGATTTATTTTAACTTTTTGTCAAAAAAATTTTTAATTGAATGAAGAATACCAAATTCTAATTTTAAACAGGATGTTTCACCGGAGTAAAAATGATTAAAAATGATCGAGGGATCCACACGCCCGCAGCAGGTCTGCATATTGAACCTTTAGTCCCACACTGGGATACACACCCCGCACCAGGGACACACACAGTAGATCGAAAGTGACCAGAAGAAAAATGTGTGTCCCTGGTGTGGACGGGCTATATCCTTCGAGCATTTTTAATCATTTTTACTCGGGCAGGAGGAATACTAAATTTATATTTTAAAAGGCGGTAGTATAGACGAATTGCATAAAAAATTTCATATAACATGTGTCAATTTCTAATGAGTTCAAAATTACAGTTGTTGGTATTTAACCTAGTGCAGTTTTTGTTGGTACAGCGCTTGCTATGAGGGTATTTTTATTTTTATTTTTGGGTCTTTTTCGGTATCTATGGTCATTCAGACCCGTTCCTATTTATTTAAATTGACATGAGCGAATTTGATTTAACGATTGTCACAGTAGTGTGTTGTTGTGTCCTGACCACTCATGAGTGCGGAGCACTCACTCATCAACAACATCTAAACCTAACATTCCCCGATGTGGTCACGTTATACGTATATATAATTTCTTCAAAGTATACCAATTTGTGATTTATGCAAAATGTTTTTAAAAAAATCTTACTAATATCTTTAATATTAATAAACGATTATTTTTTTTGCTGCAATTATTTTAACATTTAATAAATGAATTCTTAAATAAAAACTCGTTTTGTAATCAAATATCCATTACACTCCCTCACTGGATTATAATTGAATGGACGGACATTAGAATATAGCTAAATATGTGTGGGACTAAAAGGCAATAAAAAAAAAAAAAAATAAAAAAATATTAATATAAGAAGAAAAAAAGTTAAATCTACAAATTTCCAAACCAAAAACATTATCTTCCTCAAAGGATGTTTATTGAATGCAATTGGGCAGCTTAAAGTATTGTGGGTTCAGGCATTTCTATTTAAGTCATTTGGTATCCAAATGGCTTAAATAAAATCATCGGACTGCCTGGGTCCGAACCCGCGACGTTTGGTATAGGAGGGAGGCACTCTGCCTACTAGGCCACACCCGGGGGCGAGTCACTGTTTAACACTTTTCGAACTGAAAAATTTGAATTACGCTCTTACCCAGTTCAGGGCATAAGGAGAATGATATTTTTCAACAGAAGATACAAAAAAATGATTTTCGAAAAAAGTGGACTTGTGCACTTTTCTAATTAGAGCGTCGATATGTTTTAATATAAAGACAAAAATGTTAGTCTGCTGGAATGATGAAAACTTAAACGCCATTTGCCATTAAACTTATCTATTACGAGAGAATATAATAGACTCTAACTTTTGCTAACAACTCCGTCATCCAATTGTTTTGTTAAATTTTTAAGTGAACGCTAATTGTTTGCATTCTATCATATTTTATTTATAATCTCTGTCTGCCTCTCTCTCTCTCTCTCTCTCTCTTCTCTTTATTCATATTTCGCGTCTCATGTTAAAATATTCATTGCATTAAACGAGGTGCATTATTAAATAGCGTTTTAATGAATCGCTTGCTTGCGCAGCAGCCGCAACCCAGAGAGAGATCTCCATCCATCCATCCATGAGTGCATGCATCAATGCATTGAACGAGGAGGATCCAGATGCGAAACTTTGCCCAGATAAGCGCTTTCTCTCTCTCTCTCTCTCTCTCTATTTACATGTATAAGCGCTTTTACTTGATTGATGGATAAATAAATCAGACTCTCTGCTAGCGAAAAAAAGGCACGAATTGAGTTTTACGGATTTTAAATTTAAATTTATAAACCTTTATCTAATAAATATAAATACCAAAAGCGAAAAGAAGAGAGAGGGGACTTAATTATTGGAAATAACAGACAGGTAAACTTCTTTTGATTTCTACAATGTCTATCATTAAAAATTCAATATATAGAAATAAAAAAGTCGAGTTGTTTTGAATAAATTAATTTAAAATTAAGCCCATGAAAAGAATTCAATTTAAAATGTAAAGGTTTAGAAATTAATTTCAAATGAAGAAAGCATTAGAGGTAGGCCTATAAATCTTGTACAGGTCTATTCTCTAAAAGCCGATGTTAAAATTTAAAATAAACAAATGGGTGTTAAAAAGTAATGTAGAAACAATCAGCGTTAAAAAAATGCTAAAGTTTTAACAGCGACGTTAACATGTTGCTTTTATTTCAAAGCTATCATAATCATAACCTTACTTTTTAGGTTAAGGACGCCATGTTTATTTTAAACACGACGTTAATATATTAAAACCACCCCCTAGACATAGAATTAATTTTTAACACTATTTACTAAATGTTAACGCTTTGGCTTTCAATTTTTGTTTACAGAATAGCTATTTGAGGCATGGAAGTGATTTTGAATATCATTTTTTAACGCTGATTGTTTTTACATTACTTTTTAACACCCATTTGTTTATTTTAAATTTTAACGTCTGTTTTTAGAGAATAGACCTGGTAATAAGTTACAAGTAGCTTTAAACACTGTAAATAAAATTTTAAATATACGAATTATTTTTGTGAGATTTTTTTTTTTGTTTATTTAGGTTTATTTTAGAATCGAAGGTCATTTAGACCCTTTTTCGGAGATTTGATGGCAAAAGACCCCTGAGTATTTGTTATTAAATCGTGATTTCCCCTCCTTCCAAATAGTTCCTGAATCTAATTATAAATAAAACTTCCTGTACTGTGACAAATACTTGACTCTAACTACATCTCTATAAACTATAACACCTAAAAAGTTAAAATTTGGCATGTAAATTACGTTTATTAATTAGGTGTCAAATAAGAAGCGATTTTTCCTATTTTACGGGCATTAAATGGGGTGGGGGGGTTGATTTTACTGGGGGTTGATTTTACTATAATTTTTAAACAAGTTTTTTTTTGTGGGGTGTGTGTAAATTTCAAGGAAGTTGAAATTTTATATTGAAGTTAAGTACCCTCCTAGCACGTGACACTAAAGTTTTAAACAAAATCGGCCAAAGAGTACTAGTACTTTACTGATTTATTTTTTCAGTTTTTTTTTTTTTTTTTTTTTTTTTTTTCAAAATTTGCTTTTGATTAAAATTCAAAAATCTATTGCTCTTTAAAATGTATATTCTCATTTTGCCATTGAAATCTTTTGAAGAATTTTACAAGCCCTTGGGGCTTGGTGTAGGGGTTAGCATGCTAACCTCGTATACCAAAAGTCCGCGGGTTCGGACCCCAGGCAGTCCGATGATTGACCCCCAATATGTATATTAATCAATAACAGATATCGTAAAAGTCTTATATGTTGCCGAAAAGACTGTGTGAATGTGTGTGTGAGTGTGAGTGAGAATTAAAAAAAAGTGTGAGTGTTTAAAAAAAAGAAATTTACATTTTGAATTCTAATACATGTTGAAACTATGTTGTGTGCTGTGTGACCAGTCACACCAGATTTTTTGAAGAATATAAATGGAATTTTTGTTCCCTTCCTTCTCTCTTTGATATAACCAAATAATTTTTATTTTGCATCACGGAAACGTTTATTAAACCCATTGAGACAGGCGATATTTAATTGAGAATATTCTTTGAGGTTATTAATTATTGGAAATATATTATTTAATTGTGATATGATAATTAAAACGAGCAAAATTATCATATCAATAAAGGGAGATTTAATAAACCAAAATGGAATTAAATAAGAATTAATGATTTGATCATTTCGGCTTCAAAGGGCCCAGAGGGTGAAAATGATCTCCCTTTATAAATTACATTTATTATATTCAATGCAATGAGATAAAACATGCGTTTCATTTGATAATATCCATCTCGCCGAAAAAAGGAAAGAATACGTTCAGTGCGTACGTATTCTCTTTTAAACTAATTAAATGTTATCGCATTTTTTAACTGCCTCGGCTTGAAAATTAAATAAATTAATATAAAAAAATTTTAATTTTTTTTTATTTTATCCTGTTAATTCATTCATTTCATATATGATATATAAAATAGTCATAAATTTTAAACGTTACCAACAATTAAATATCATGTTATAATTTATTAAATGCTCTGAATTAAAATTTTATCTTTTCAAATCATTTAAATTTAAGAAATAACTTGAATAAAAAAAAAAATAAGCAATAAGCAATAAAAATATGTTATAATACCCAATTCTTTGTTAAAAGACAGGTTATATTTATTTCAACATAATTTTTTGTTAGGGGAATTTTATTTAGACTTAATTATAGTCAGGGGCGGAATAAAAGGGGGGGGGGCATCGCCCCTCCCCCGAGAAGAAATTCGAAAGGTTATAAAAACTAGTAATCTAAAGAAATTATGATTTTCGCTCTTTAATTTCAATTGAATTTGTTACCAATCAATTTAAATAAATAGGAAAAGGGGTAAATGGCCATAGATGCCGAAAAAGTCCTTAAAAAAAAATTAAAAAAAACCGCCCCCCCCCCCCCCGACAAAATTGCATTAATCCGCCAATGATTATAGTCTTTTATATCAGAAGAAAAATATAATCTATATATCCTTAGTATCAGTAGAGTATCCAGAGAGGCACAGAGGCGTACCGGGGGGGGGGGGGGGCCAGGCCCCGAGCCGTCATAGGCCCCCAAATATTTGTCTTTGAGAGGCCCCGGTGATCTCAGGACTCGCCAAAAACCCAAAAATTTAGATTAAAAAAAAATTTATTGAAAATTTGTCTTTGAGAGGGCCCAGGACCCATGGGGTTCAGAGATATGCGGTATTTTGAAAATATTTTTGCAAATGGAGGAAGGGGATATTTAAAAATGAGTTAGCCCCCCTCCCCCAAAAAAATTAAATATACCCCTCTGGTACAAAATTTATATAGGCCCCCTCTTCTAGAGACGCCCTATTGTCTCAGTACGCCCCTGGAGAGGCATGAACTTTCAAATAATTTTCAAAAAAAGCAAATAAAAAATTACTAGAGTAAAATAAAATTGCTAATTTGCAAAAAAAAGAGACGACAAAAAAATTTTCTCCATAGAAGATTTTTTAGGGAAAATTCTGTCACTAGCAGTGAGAAAAATTAGAGCTAATAGCCTTAGAAATATACAAAAAACTATATGATAGCCAATTTCATAGAATTTTCTTTAAACATTTCGATATTGATATAAATTGATGAAGAGGCAAGTAGCTAAGCGGGATCAACTACGGATTACTGATCTGAAGTTTAAACATAACTCGGTGTTGCGTCCAGCTTGCCGCAAATTATTCAACATTGCTGATATCTCCTCCTGGAAGATAATCCCACTCCCAGTAAGAGACACAAAGAACAAAATTTGAGGTGGTCTAACTAAGCTTGAAATTGTCGAGAGGCGTGGGCCAGATGACTGAAATCATCACCATATTCATTTATGAAATGTAGGTTAATTTTTTTCCAAATTGCTATCTGTATGTGTTCAGGGGCGCCGGAACGAATTTGAATCAGGGGGGGGGGGCAAAAATTTTTTTTTTAGAAAATTAAAATAATTTAATATGTTCAAATAGTGTAAATCAAAAACAAATCTATTATAAAACTTTAAAACTTTTAAATAAAATACAATTTTAATAAAATTAAAATTTTAAAAAATTTGCTAGTGATTTTATCAAAAACTTTTGGAAAAAATTTGAAAAAAAATGAATCTCTTACTCTTTTATTTTTTTTAATTTAGAAGATTTTATTTTTCAAAAGTGAAAATATATCATTTTTAAAAATAAATGAAATAAAAGAAGAAATTTTGCCCCCCCTCTGCCCCCCCCTGTAGGATGCCAGGGGGGGGGGGCAATGTACCCTTGCCCCCCCCCCAGTTCCGGCGCCTATGTATGTGTTGTAGTATCAATCGTTATGAAGAAGATATTGGACTAAGAAATGGTAGTTTATTTCATAAAAAATTTCTTTTTGATGTTCTTTGAATATTTATCTTGGAAAAAGGCGAATCGTCTTCGAAATATTTAGACTACCCTTCAAAACAAAATAAATCTATTTGGAGCTCAAAGTATTTTCCTTGGTAACCACCCTCACTCTTAGAGCCTTAGAGTTGCTTCACTTATAGTCAGCTAGCAAATTTATCCGACCTATAATAAACAAGAACACGCTTAACCTTCGAGCTAAAAAAAAATGAGTTTTTTCGCATATAATTGGCTATCTAGCAATAACTTGTAAAAATTATTAAAAATAAAAATTGAAATGAATTTAAATAAATATTAAAAATAAGTAATTAAAAAAAAATAATTAATTTTTTCATAAAAATTTAAAAATTTGCAAAAAAAATAAACATGGTTTTGCATTTCAATTTGCAATGGTTTCAAACTTAGCATTGAATTTGACGTATCGCCACTGGCTGGTGCTTGTGTCAGACTTGTGTTCCTAATTTCACCCCTTTGTTAAGCTTTATACAGAACTTTGGGCCATTGCTAACTAACATCGGCCTGGGCTCTAATTTAATCATTTGATTGGGAAAATACTCGAAAGTCAAAGTCAACTAGCTTATCCGATCGATAGCTAAATTAACTAGATGTGAAGCAACCGGCTCTTAGTCTAATAAATAAGGCATTTTTTTCAGATAAACAATCAAACATGTTTCATCTTTTAAAGTTTCCAATTTCAATTGCGTCTTTGTTTTCGATTATTTATTTATTTTTTTTTAATAATAAATTATTTTCTTTTCAACCAATAATAAATAGAAAATGGGTATTTGTTCAAAAAAAAAAAAAAAATTTTTTCTTATTTTGTGCCATTGAAATCCGTCCATCCATCAATGGGATGATAGAATGATTGCTGCTCTTGTTGGTCCTCTAGTGGCGATCAATTTACTGGAAAACCATTCAAAAATAAAATTTATAAAAAAAAAAAAAAAATACTCCATCCATCGAGACTGAGAGATATGATGATGATGATATGTGTTTGCTCTACAGTGGCCTAGAAAAGCCTGATCCAGCCGATATTCTCCTTGTCACGTGATTAAATAGAATGTGAATTGATGGATTGGAAATCTATATCCCATTTCTCTTTGTTTTTATAATACACTACCTCTAAATATATTAAGGGAGTATAATCAATTTCATGTGTTGACGTGGCTTCGTTTGTTTTTGTTGTCTCTAAAATCAATATTAAAAGTTCTAATATATAAACCGCCGCTTCCGAGCTACAGTATAATAATAAATTAGAATATTTGAATAAAATAAAATAAAAACTGGATGTTATTGCATTAGAGCCAAAGAATTTGTAAACATGAATAAAAAGTTACCAAGGAAAATACTTTAAGGGGGTTCAGGAGGTAGAAGTTACGCATGTTTTTCACGAGAAGAGGGCGTTGTGTGTCTTCAAAAGTAAGCCAAAAACAACACCTATTACGAAAATTTGCCAAGAGATGTCAGCATGGTAGCTAATTATTTAATGGATTTGGTTGATTTCCATTGATCTTTTAATAATAAATACTTTATAAATGTTATTATATATTATGTATCTTTTATAAAAGCATAAAAGTTTATAAATATAGGCTATATATAGGCTAATTCTATATCGGCTGTTAGACTAGCTTGCCATCTCGTGCAAGAGTGATTAACTATTTGACAGATCAATTTTAAATAAATCATTTAAGCTTATTTTAAAAATTTCTTAATTAATATGTGATTAATAATAACAATAAATTCATTTTTAAATTAAAAAAAAATTAAAGATTATTGGGACAGATTGTTTTTTTTGTATTTGCTTGATAACAAAAAAATTAATTACGATAATTTTTTAATAAGTCATTAAAAAAATTATAGCTCGATGTCCCAATAATCTCTTATGAATTTAATTCATTTTTAAAAAAACCGCATTGAAAAATTCCTTATAATAATCTAGTTTTTTTTAAAGTACGTTAAGACGTCGCTCCTGAACCCCCTTAAGCTCCAAATAGATTTATTTTGTTTTGAAGTAGTAATAATGAGAATCTCTTAAATGTTTTGGGGAATTAATTATAATAAAATTTCTTTAATATCTGAGTACAAATCTATTTTTTTATTTTGGCACCTTTTGCCATTGAAATCTTTTGAAGATCACTTTATATTTGTACCTCATAGGAAAGATAGGAGAAATGGATGCTATGGTAACAAAGTTTAAATTATAATGGAGAATTGGAGATATCAGCCAAATTGGGATTATCTAGCTTCAATAAAACTCCCAGAATAAAATGAAATTGGAATGTACGATACTATCGGAAACTAAATATTAGGAAACGACTGAATATTCGGTTTCGGCCAAAAACTAGCCGAAACCCAAGTTTGAAAAGATGGATGAAAAAAAGGTCAAATGATTTCTAGGTGAAGGAAAAAAAATTTTCCGCCAAGCGAAAAAGGGGCGGAAAAAATTTAGTAGTCTCCCTAAAAAAAAGGTAAAATGATTTTCACGGGAGGGGAAAAAAAATTTCCCCCAGGGCGGAAAAAATTTCGTTAAAATATTTTCAAAAGATTAAATACAATTAATTAACCAATCAAACATGAAATATTTAATTAAATATTTATTAATTCATATGTCCAAAAAAATAAGGGTGTGGCGCCGAGAGTCGAACCACTTGTGCTGTGCTCTAGTGGTTAGGGCACTCTGAGTACAAATCGGAGGATCCGTGGTTCGACTCCCGGCGCCACACCCTTATTTTTTCGGGTATATGAATAATAATATATATAATTTCTTATTTATTAATGAAATATTTAAATGTGTTTAAACAGATTAACAAATTTGAGTCCCTGAGTGTATTATTTCTAATTAAATATGAAAAAATAGAAAAACTCTTAAAATTCTAAAGAGAAAATAGGCACTATTCAAAATAGTGTGAAGAAATGATGAATTTTTGCAAATTTTAAGCAAGTAGCCCACTTATTATGAAAGGATTCAATAAAATATGGTATATTAAGGGGGTCCAGGAGCGACGTCTAAACGTACTTTAAAAAAAACTAGACTATTATAAGGAATTTTTAAATGCGGTTTTTTTAAATGAATTAAATTCATAAGAGATTTTTTTTTGTTATCAAGCAAATACAAAAAAACAATCAGTCCCAATAATCTGTAATTTTTTTTAATTTAAAAATGAATTTATTGTTATTATTAATCACATATTAATTAAGAAATTTTTAAAATAAGCTTAGATGATTTATTTAAAAATCAACTGTCAAATTAGTTCAGCATTCTTGCAATAGATGGCAGGCTAGTCTAACAGTTGATCCTCTAATAGCGTATATCTGGCCTATATTTCTATATTTTTAGGTTTTTATAAAAGATACATAATATATAATAACATTTATAAAGTATTTATTGTCAAAAGATCAATGAAAATCAACCAAATGCATTAAATATTATTAGCTACCATTCTGACATCTCATGGCAAATTTTTGAATTACTTGAGATTTTGGGCATATTTTTTATGACACACAACGCCATCTTATCGGAAAAAACATGCGTAACCACTTCGCTCCTGCCCCGCCTTAAGGAGTTTTCTATTTATTATAAGCCACTAAATAAGGCATAAAATGGCAAATTAAGCCTTCTATCAACTCAATTAATTAAGTCTTTCGAGAAGGAAAAAGAAATCTTTGTGGTCAGAGGAGATCTATGAAAAGAAGAGAGTGTAATAATGATTTTTGTATAATATAGAGCTCCTTGTTGTTATGGCCTCTAATCCTACAATAGCCTTCTTACATTAGATTCATAAATTCTAAATATCACGATAACGAGAAAGTGAGTATAGGACCGAGAGTGGAGAAAAAGAACTTGTGGTCTTTGTGGAGACTGGGAATTAATATAAGTTTATTAAATTCATTCCTGTCAAACAAAGAGGGAAAAAGATATTATTGAATTTATTCCAAGTTAGGGGAAAAGAATATTACTTTTTGAGAGAGTAGGGAAGAAAATATCCTAGGAATTTGTTCGATTACATTGCTTTGTGACACGTAAGCCTGCAAATAGACCGCGAAGTTTATGTCAGTTAGTTCTTCTCTCACTTTGTTCTATCCAAGGAAATTCAATTAAGTCTCTCTCTCACACACACACACACAATCATTTTGACTTAAACAAAATCGGATTTAACCTAATAAACGTGAACTAAACCTAACGTAATTTTAATTAAGAAAACATCGATCAATTAATAGACAGAGAGGGGTGAGTGCAAAAAAAAAAATTTCGTTTAATTTGACCAAGAGCATCCCAAGATTCTAATATTGAATGTAATTAAGAGGGCATAAATTCGTACAAAATAGATGGCGCTGTCTTCTATCTACTTTCCTCTAATAGAAAGCAAAATTTAATTTATATGGCAGAAATTTGCATATTAAAAACACTTGAATAAAAGTAATTGGGCGGAAAATGCACTATAAAAGATCCAGGGTAATTCATTTAAATTTAAAATTTCATCTTTAGGGAAATATAAAAATGATTCCTGAGCAATTTTTCAATTAAAGAAAATGACTAGATATCAATTATCTAGTGAAATATTTAAGAAATGCTAATAACGCCTTGTTTAGAATAAACGGTGACTACCTGTTGATATTATTCCATATGACTCCAAAAGATCTTATGACTCGGCCCCAACATGTCCTCAAGATGACTGCGAAACTCATCCATTTGGGCTCAAGTTGACTTCGTAGCGATGGCTGAAAGAAAAAATAAAATATTTCATTTAAGGTTTCGAAATCCAAGGTTTGAATGGATTTATTACAAACAGAGATCGAGGTTACTTGTTGTTAGTGATTCCAATGAAATTTATTGGAATTAATAAATTTTTGTAGTAGGAAACTATTGAGGGACACACAGGGATATACATGTCCACAAAAGGGACACACAGGGATATACATGTCCACACCAGGGACACACAAGGTAGATCGAAAGTGATCATAAGAAAAAGGTGTCCCTGTTGTGGACGTGTATATCCCTGTGTTTTCTTTAAGGTTCACTATGGAGGCCTGCTGCGGACGTGTGTATCCCTGATGATCGATAAATAATCATTTTTATTCGGGTGGGTTTATAAAATATTTTTTTAATAAACTTAAAAATATCTAAAGCATTGTTTCATAATAATTTTATAATTTTTGCTCTAGGTTTTGTTTATCAAGATCAAGTTGTAGAGCATAAAAATTGGTTGATAAAACGAATTTGTAATCTCAAAATTAACCGAGATACGAGTGAACGAATTTTTCTTTTGTTTTACATTTCGAGAAACTTTGTCTAACTTTGATCGGCCGTATCTCGGTTAATATTGGGTCTACATATTCGTTTTAACAACGAAATTTTAGCAAATTTAATCCTCTACAACTTTGTGTTGTATTATAGTGTACAGAATATGCTTAGTTTACGCGATATAAAACAAAATAAAAACTGAAAAAAGTCGTAAAATTTTGATGTTTTTGCAACCCCCTCTCCCACTCCCTCCAAGTTAGCACATGGTCCTCGAGATAAAAAACTTTGGATAGATCCTAGAGTACCCCCAAATAATCTGTAAAAATTTCTACAAGCAAATGGTGGCTCAACACATTATTAATAAATAAATATTGTCTGTTTTTAAATACAATTTAGCCTTTGTCCTATGATTTTAACTTTATTATAAGGTTAATCGATTTCATTATTCAGTTTTAATAACATTATGATGATTGATTAACATTACGTTTTATTATGATGGAAGTTTATTAAAATATCCATTTTCATTTTCTACGGCCGATAGTAGATTTAATAAAGAAGAAATAGAACATAATAATATCCAAAGAAACGGGGAGGATGAACTTTGTACAAAAAAAAAAAATATTGTTATGAAATCAGAAGAGGGAAATGCTGACGATCATCTCCAGCAAATTGACGTTGAAAATGTCGACGGAGAGCCAAAGAGACATTTGGTCCCCAGCGGCTGGACCAGTGATGATGATGATGATGACATTCTGCTAGAAAATGAAGGATTTCTAGCACGCCCAAAAAGTTAATAATGTTTTTAGATTTTATATAATATTTGCTCTGTCAATATTTAGGCTTATTATATCTTATAAAGATCAGGAAATTAAAAAGATTTTTTTTTGAACATAAGCAAATATTTTTCTAATCTTTTAGATCCAGATAGGTGTCTTGAAAAATATATACGAACAAAACGTATTTTATTATTATTATTATTATTATTATTATATTAAGTATATCAGCATTCCATCCTGCTAGAAAACACCTGAAGGAAACTACTTGGTAACCTACAGATAATCATATTGAAACAGGTGTCACATCAAAAATAGAAATATTATATTAAGTACTGCAAGGTGGACAAGTTTATTACAAATTTACAGTTTCCTATCACTAATCTGAATTGTTAGTAGTGTAACCCACCTCTACACCATCCCCGGAAAATTCTCTACCAATTAAAACAAAGCAAAATCTTCAAACTAAGAGTTTTTTTCAGACAAAAATCGATGTAGTCGGAATAATGTTCAAAACAAAAGTAATCAATATGCTAAATATGAATGAATGCTGAGAGCATCTATCACCAAACACTATACTACCGTTTCATCTCCGCACACCCGGTCCAGAGTGTTGACATAATGTCACCCTTTATGATTCTGTCTAGCAGCCACACAGCCTTCTTTTATCCGAAAATCATATTATTAACATGTCAGAGCATTGTATCATTATTGAAATCTATTTAGATTGATTAGGGTGATATCCTTTCAAGATCATTCCCTATTTAATAATATATTGATTGAGGTTTTATTAAATAGATGTTTATCTCCATGACTAGTGTAGAACAGATGTCATCCGATGTTAATAATAATAGGTGCTTATCTCTGGTTCGCCACACATCATCTTGACATCAAGAGGAATAAGACAAGAGCTCGGTTTGTGGTCGCCTGCAGGTGATTAGTGCCGCCACTATACTTGTGCTTGCGTATAATAAGCCATTGTTTCTCCCTTCCTCTATCTCTCTTTCGATTTTCCCTTTAGGGTTGCTTTCACGTTGACTAATTAACCCTTCGAACACACAACACACAAAGTACATCTGTCTAAATTCGCTTTCTCTTGACATCATTATCTGTTCGTAATATAATATTTCCAACTTTTCACGTAATTTAAAGCCTTATATTGAATTTCATGCTGTTATGAGATTAAGATTTAAGAGATTTCTATAAAAGAGAAAGATGGCCTAAGCCTATCGATTTTAATATTAAACTAAAAAGAAAAAAAAAAAGGAGCTTTATGAAAAAGAACATCAGAGAATTTTAAGTAGATACCAAAAAAAAAGTTGTAATCAGACTGAATGTATTAGAAACCTTCTAAAATCCTCATTTAGAGGTTCATTTCCTATTTACTCCAGATATATATAGATGAATATAAGAGTGCAAATTTTTTTTTTTTTTTTTTTAACATTCACACTTTTTTCTCATTCACACACACACTCACACACACATTCACACTGTCTTTTCGGCAACTCTGGCCATTTAAGACTTCATACGATAACCGTTGTAATTAATAAATGTATTTGGGGTTCAGGCATTTCTATTTAAGCTATCTGGTATCCAAATGGCTTAAATAAAATCATTCGGACTGTCTGGGTCCGAACCCGCGACGTTTGGTATAGGAGGTAGGCACGCTACATGAGTGCAAATAATAAATGAAATTTTCAATTGTTTCAATAAAATTAAAATATATAAATATGAGCAGGATGGCAGCCAGGAATGAAATCAGACAAACATTTAATCAATCTTTATCCAATTTTTTTATTTCAATTGCCGACGTTTCGAACGCAAGTCGAGCCCTTCCTCAGGACAATTGGTAGTCATTGTAATAAATAAAAAGTTGAAAAAATACACCTATCTGCATTACATTGACTACCAATTGTCCTGAGGAAGGACGCGACTTGCGTTGGCAATTGCAATAAAAAAATTGATTAAATCTTTGTCTGATTTCATTCCTGGTTGCCATGCTGCTCATACTTATCAATTATAAAGCCATCGCCTCACTATTAAAATATATTTTTTTTGGACAGGCTGAAGAGCCACACAATTTGGATAAAAGAGCAGCGGGTTGCCGACCCCTGGATTAGAGGATTTGGATAAAATAGCACCAGCGTTTCTTTCCACAGTTAGTTAATATTGAAGAAGAAAATTCAGTGTCTTCTTTGTTTCTTTCTTCAACATCTACTCTACAGCCATACATCCCCTGTTACAATTACTAAATTAATTTTGCAGATATAGAGTGGCTAATTACCTTATTCCGGTCAACTCGAGAAAAAACTAACTATAGAAATGCCAGTAGGCATACAAGCGGTTGAATAATTTTTTCTTCTTGATTCATAAACAAGATTTCATCACTTGATTGCGTGTTGTTGTTGTTTTGTTTCATCTCTTTGTTGATGTTTATCTAGCCAGCTGCTTGAGGCAATCTATCTGAGGAACAATCTTGTTTGGTAAACTTAATCTCCATTAATTAATTAATCACGTCTTGTTTAAATTAACAAACAATCTTTGTGTTCAATATGTTCAACCACCGATAAATTATTATTAAACGTTTCTAATATCAATTGAATTTAAAGGAAAAATATTAATTTCAATTATTTACTGCCTTCGGGCCCACATGTTATGCAAATAATTTAAGAACTGTGTTACTCAGAGATCTCCGGTCGGATTTTTAAGAGTTTAGCTCGGTATAATTAAAAATAACAAACATCCTCCATGTGACAAGCTTGGAGACGGTTATTAAGTAATTCTGATCCTAAGGACACGAAAAAAGTATACTTACTAGTATCGATACTTTTGCTCCGATACTAGCACTTTTTGTACTCGATACTTGACTCATGAGTACTTGATGGCCGGTATCGAATGAAAAGTACTATATTTGTTTTTTAAGTACTCTCGGTATCCTAAACCATATAGACTTTAAACAATACACAAATTTAGACGATACTAGCCGCTCCGCCCGCCTGCGCCTGACTGAGTTTGGCCCACTTGGAATATTTTGGAAATAATTATTTTTTTAAATCTTAACAATTTTGGAGATTTATACGTTGGCCAACATTTTAAGGTGCGCGTCTTGAAAAGCCGTTAGAAGACGATTGACTACCGAGTTACTCGGGGCGGCAAGAGATGGCGTTAGTTTTTCCCATAGGAATACAAGGGATTTATTTCATTTCATTTGAAAGTTTTCAGCTAATTAATTAAGGGTAAAAAATTAATTATTTTTTAACACAATGATTACTAATTTAATTATCTATAAGATATAGAGCGAATTTAATAAAATATATCTTTTCTTTAATGCGATTAATCTAAAAAAAAATTTTTATTTTTTCGAAAATCAAAAAAACGGCTTCTATAAGTTTTAGACATTTTAAATAGCTTTAATTAAAAAAAAATTGAGGTCGATAGGTTTAAAATTGTGGCCGCAATCTCCCGAAATTAGCACCCCGAGACGCGCACCTTAAAATAAAAACATAAACGAAAATGATTAAATTAAAGATTTGAGAAAACAAAATAAAAATAGTTTTTTTGGATTCAGGGGACCTCAAAACGTGTATATCCATCAAAATCTCGACATCGAATTTTTGACATGAATTCAATACTTTCTCTCTCTATATATTAACATATATATAGAGGAAAGAGAAAGTAAAAAAATAAAAATATAATTATAAAACAATTTTTGACCTATCAATTTTTATTTGAGAGTTTTCTATAAATGGTCATTTGATTTAATTACAAGTGTTTCGTCTGAGATGCCGGAAAGATTTAAAAAAAAAAATACTCATACTTAAAAAAATACTCGATACTTGCAGGTATCGGTACTTTCTTTTCGATGCGATACCAAGTACAAGTACCGATACTTTTATTTCGATATCACATCCCTAACTGGTCTAGATGGCAGAATGAAGTATAAGAAAATATATTAGATATTTAATTTTATAGTATACTGCCAGACTTTTAATTAATTAAAATATTGGTGAAAAGGTCAAACAAAAATTTCTTTAATATTTCCGATATCATTAAAGTGATTAGAGAATTTAATTTGAGTGGAATAGAGTCGAATAAGAAGATGGAGAAACTTTCTTTCTTTTTTTTATTGGAAAACCTGATTGGAAAAAGACCAGAGAAGGGAGGAATGGTTGCTAATAAATTTGCCCTCAGGACAAAAATTGGATCAAATTAATTGGAGGCGTTTTGTTGCTGCTGCTGCGATCAAAATACCGAGCGAGCGTTCATGGGCGTCCGCAGGGGGGCAACCAGGCACTTGCCCCCCTGGAAAATTAAATGATACAAAAAAATGTATAAAAAAAAAATACAAAAAAACCTTTCACAGTATACATCCACCTTGCCGCGGTGAGAAAGCTTTAAATACTAAGAGATGTATAACATTATTATTATCAAAATACGTTTTTTTTAACTTATCTGAAAGTGACTTGCCCCCCTGCAAAAATCCTGCGGACGCCCTTGCGAGCGTTCATTACTACGAGTATATCTGAATATTTAGAAGAGATTTTATTTTGCCATCTATTGACTTTGAAACTTTCCTTGAATGAATCTTATTTCTTTTTATTTGAATATTTGTATATAAAAAGAAAAATTAATGAGCTTTTAAAGTTGGAACGCAGAAAAAGCAAAAGAATTAATTAAAATATAATTTTGTTTAGTACAAACTAAGGGATGGAGAAATTAGTTGTTTACAGGTTGGTAGGCTTTTCAAATGACTGGAGTTTGTTTATTAATTGCTACCAAGAGCGGATCCAGAGGAGTTTCTCGGGGGGGGGGGGGGTGACTGGGCGCACTGAACACAATTTTTTCTTCTTCTTCTTCTTCTTCATTCTAATACTTTAGTGATGTACTTTTTCAGTTTTTTTTTTCGATTTTCTCAAGATTTGCTCCAACGATTTTGATTAAAATTCATAATCAATTATTTTTTTAGATGCTCTTTAAAATGTGTATTCTCATTTTGCCATTGACATCTTCAGAAGGCTACTTTGCTCTTATACTTCATAGGAAACATAGGAGAAATGGTTGTCATGGTAACAAAATATAAATATTTTTCTGTTTATAAATATACATCTTTTTACTTTCTCTTACCTATGTATATATGTAATATATATATAGAGAGAAAGTATTGGATTCATGTCAAAAATTCGATGTCGAGATTTTGATGGATCTTCACGTTTTGAGGTCCCCTGAATCCAAAAAAGTGGTTTTCGCGACATGGTCTGTCTGTGGGTGGGTGTGTGGGTGTGTGTGTGTGGGTGTCGTAAGTTTAACCCGTAATCCTGGGTATTGGCGAGTTTACTTATAAAAAAATCCAAATAAATTGTGTCTCGAGCCTGGGGACCTGTCTCAATCGTAAAATATTGATTTCAATTGAATTGTCTACTAATCAAAACAACGAAATAAAAGGATGTGGTTTAAATCGTGGATGGACAGTCTGCAAGAAAATATGCAGATACTGAGAAAACTAAAGAGAGTTTTACAGTTTTTGTAGTTAAAATCAGGTTAAAATATTATTACGTTATTTATTATATATATTGTGACTCTTAAATTAAATTCAAAATATTATTTTACTGACAAGTATTAATATCTATTACAAAGGGAGCTCTTGAAAAATATTTAAAAATATAAACAAAATTAATTTTCGTTTATCTAAACTTGATTTATTTAAATTCTATAAATTATTCTCGTAACGAAAGGATTTGAAGAGAAATTTCAAATACGAAGAAGATGAAAAAGTAATAACAAAGAAAAAAGAGAGCTTTTGAGAGTATGGAAAATAAAATAACGCTGGAGATCAGCTCCCGGGGATGAAAAGCCGAAAAAGGTGAAAAGGGAGACTTTTTTATGGCGACCGTTTCATTTCGTGTTTCGTTCAAAATAAAGACTATCTTTAATATTTCATATTCCAAAAATAATTAATTCATATCCGTAAAAAAAAAGAGAAGCAGCCGAAGAATTAATAATAAAATAAATATTATTAAAAAAAGAACCCGGGCCGCGGATTATAATTTTATTGATTATTTTGTAATTTTGAGCTTAAATAGCGGAAAAGTAAGTGAGAAGGGAGACTGACATGAATGTCCGTCGCCACCAATTCACATATTATTTGTGAGTTAAAAAAAAAAAGTATCAAACTTAATTACGTCACAAGTTAACTTCTTGTAGTATTCGTCAAATAATTAATAATAAAGTCTCTGGCCAAGAAGGCGTCCATTGGACTTAACTCGACTTGACAACTCAACTCTCTTTTGTCTTTTGTTCTAAATTTGTGGAAACTTCACCTGAGTTCACAGTTAAACAACTTATAACAATGAGAGAAGCTAACAAAGTGGTTTGTTTGTCTTTTGTCTTCAATAATTATTATCAAATCATCATCGTGCTCCCTTCCATTCAAGAACTTTTACTTTTTTTAAAATAAAAGAATTTAAAATAACACACATTTTAATTAATAAAACATGAAACTTTTATGTTAACCCCCACCTACTTGTGGTCGAAAGGTCTTGGCAAATGTCAATATTGATAAACTATAAGCCAAGAGGTGTGGGTTCGGCCTCAGGCAGGCCGATAAATATTTTGGATACCAAATGGTGTAAATAAATATATTTGTGTATCGATTAAATTCAATATGGCCCTCGGGGCATGGCGTAGAGGTTAGCGTGCTAACCTCGTATACCAAACTTCGCGGGTTCGGACCCCAGGCAGTCCGATGATTTTATTTAAGCCACTTGGCTTAAATAAGAATGCCTGGACTCCAAATAAATATATATTATATAAATACGAGTATCGTTTAAAGTCTTAAATGGCCTACGTTGCCGAAAAGACTGTGTGTATGTGAGTGTGAATGAGAAAAAAGTGAGTGTTTTTTAAAATAAAAAAAATAAAAAATTCAATATGGCCTAAGAGCACACTCGCTGGGCGTCTCACGCCTCGTTTTAAACCCTTCAAAGCTTGAAAGTTTTTCCTATTCTACACGAGCGGTACCCGAAATGAATATTTTTGATAGCCAAAGTTAAGAAACAATGGAAATGGATACAAAATGGATGAGTGGTCCTAGAGAAGTCTGGGATACAATGATTGTGTCCAGATGCTGTAGAAATTTAATTATAATTAAACTACCATTAATCCTATTTATTTAAATTTTATTTATTGCCACCGAATTCGCAATTTTGAATTTATTGGAATTGTAATTAGAAATCTTTTTGCTCTCAATTTCGGTTTATTGAACTTATTTGAACAAAAAACATATATAGGCTATTAAAGTCGAACAAATAAACAATAAACAAATTTGGCCTCTGGTTTTTGATCGGCCCCGTATTTATCCTTGTCCCGGGCCGTAGTGAAGGCTCAGTTGATTTTCCTTTAAATCTTTTCTTCTTTTTCATTCTTCAAAGTTTTTTTCTATTCAATTTATTTTAATATTAATCTCTCAATGTGTGAAAAATCTTCATTTGACATATTGCATCTGTCAAGAGAATGAATTATTTAAATTAGATTTCTAAAGACGGCATGGCGCTCACTTAAATGCTAAATGAGAAATAAATTCATTCAATATCTACGAATCTCTTGAGTTTATCAATTAAACGAGCAATGTACCTGTAAGCACATCAGTTCTCAAAAACGGCTCTAACGTTTTTTTTTAAAGTTTTAATTAATTATAGCTATACCATTTCCGGGACTAATATAAAATTGTGCTAGTTCCCATCTTTGGGGAAATTCGGGTTCTAGTCCTTTTTACTGATATTCTTATTTTAATAAAAAAAAAACGTCAGAGCTTAAGCTAGGTCAACCAGAAACTTATTTATTATGTGTGCAGTCCGTGGGAGGGGACATTTATTTCAATTTGATTTCCGGAAATAATCTGACATCAAAGTTATATTTAAGTATCATGTTTGTAAGCGTGCTTTAGATGAAATAAAAAGCAACTTTATTTATTACTCGAGGACATTTCGGGTCGCTACGCGTCTTTAAAAAATCGACAAATCGTATTACCTCGCGTCTGAACGAAATATATACGATGAACGAACGGAACGGTCCTCGCTGTGCTTGATCTTTCATTAGTAGCTAAAATTTCAAATATAGATTCAATAAAATTTTAGTATATATTAAATAACTACAGTATTTGCCAACGTTGGGTCTTTGCATTAAAATTGATAGCCTGTTTCCTTGAGGCTGTAAAAGCCGAAAAGTTCTCCGACTCGACAGCGAAGGCGCCACTAGTCAAGAGCGCCTGCTAGTTATGCAATAACATTCCAAAAAAGATACTTTCGTTGCCTATGTAATAGGAGTGTTGCTGACGAGTATTCAAGCTCTCTGTTTAATAGAGGGGAAGTTTTGACTATATTTTTTTATCAATATATCCTAATAATATAAATTTCTATGTTCGGGACCCACGTGAATGGTGACCACGAGCTACCCGAGCTAGAACTGGCAGTCCTATTCTTTGCATATCTGTTCCTTCCGTCTAAATTTTCAACAGAAGCCTGTTCTATTTCTTCCGGTTGCAAAAAAAAAAAAAAAAAAAAACATTCCTCTGACCCCGCACTGCGAAAATAAGTCTAGGAAAGAAGAAGAAGATCCGAAGATTATAAATTTGTGAGGTTTCATCATCAGTGATTTAACAGATTTTTTTTTTAGCACTCAGACTTTTTTCTCATTCACACAGTCTTTTCGGCAACTCAGGCCATATAAGACTTTGACGATAAGCGTTATTATTTAAATCAATTGGGGATCCAGGCATTTCTATTTAAGCCATTTGGTATCTAAATGGCTCAAATAAAATCATCGGACTGCCTGGGGTCCGAACCCGCGTCGTTCGGTATAGAAGGTAGGCACGCTACAAACTACACCAAGCCCGAGGGAGATTTAATAGATTTAAAAAACTAAAAAAAAAAAGTTACACTTAAAGAATTTTGTTTTTGCATTTTAAAGACCTTTGTATTTGAAAAGTAAAGAAATAGAAAAAAAATGGGAGGATGGGATGGAGGTTCAATATATGCGATTTTACAGTTCATACTGCAAAATAAAGCCGTAAACAAATTGAGCAGAGGCCCGAAGCTATAAATCATTTTGATCATTCAAATATTGTAAAAAAAAAAAATATAGGGGCTATTTAATGTTTAATTTTAATACAACTTATCAACAAAACATGAATTGTTTTGTATACTATTCATATAATTTGAGACGAAATAAAAACGAAAATGTCCTCGGGCCTTGGTGTAGTTGGTAGCGTGCTGGCCAAGGGTCGCGGGTTCAAATCCCTGACAGTCCGATGATTTTATTTAAGCCATTGGGTCGTAAATAAAATTTTGCTTGGTTATTGTGGATTAATGTAACGAAAGATAAAGTCTATTATTTATTTATTTTTTTTCTTGTTAATATAAAATACGAGACAGGTTAATTATTGTTTAAGAGGACACGCACCTGGGGGTTGTTGACCTTTCATTATCTTAAGGGCACGTGTTAAGAGCTAATTACTTATTAATCCCTCTCTTTATAGATCTTTAAACTCTCCCCTTAGCCTTCAAAATGCTTTGAGATTTCAAATCAAAGAGCATATATCATTAAAGGACAGAACAGAGAGAGAGAGAGAGAGAGAGAGAGAGGCCATAATAGGATTAAACCGAGAGAGTTTCCCTTTAAAATTAATTCTCCACCTCCTCAAGAGAGATTCCTTCTATGCTACAGAAGGCGAGGGGAGGCGAGGAGAGGGGGTACGATTTTCTTTTTCTTTTCTCCTATCATTTATTTAACAAACCTCTCCACACCTTGGAATTTTTTTTTTTTTGTTTTTTATTTTGTATTAAATCTTAAAACACAGAGGGGGAATTATCTTCTCTTTCTATCGTCCTAAGGCTTATATATTTAATGAATTTATTATTATACAGGGCGAATTAAAAAAAAAAGTCAAGATATTTTTTTAGGGTTTATATTAATCCTTAGAGGAGGGAAAAGTCGTAATGAAAGAGGTGACAAATTTCAAATGTCACCATTTAAAATTTTATTAAAAAATAAAGTCACGATTTTTCTTTTTTTAATGATTTTTTTTTTCATCTATCTACAATCATGTTTTTATTCATGTTATTAGTTATCAAGAAAATTGAAAAGAAAAGTAAAATGAATTTAAAACGACCCATTGGCCATTGAATGAGAAAATATTGCGATCATGTGTGTGTGTCTGTATGTGTGTGTGTGTGTGTGGTCATTTTTGACCATGAAGGAAATGAGCTAGGAGATTGAAATTTTATATTTA
Organism: Euborellia annulipes; assembly: GCA_023213315.1. Classification (NCBI taxonomy): domain Eukaryota; kingdom Metazoa; phylum Arthropoda; class Insecta; order Dermaptera; family Anisolabididae; genus Euborellia; species Euborellia annulipes. The sequence goes on along the minus strand of JAKCPI010014664.1, from coordinate 17,520 downwards.
AGTTAGGCACCTTCCGAACTCGTGTAAATAAGCTTTTAAACAAAATCGGCCAAAAAGTACTAGTACTTTACTGATGAATTTTTTTAGTTTTATTCGATTTTCTCAAAATTCGCTCCAGACTTTCAAACTATTTTAATTATGATATATATCATCAAACTATAATATAAAGCGTTAGTGGCTGACTTCCTATCCCTGTGTGTATGTGCCTGATTGGGCAGAAAAAAAGGAAGTCGAGTTAGAGAGGGAAATCAAATTTAAATATAATTTAAAACCTTAAAATTTTGCAATTTCTCACCGAAGGCGAGTAAGGGGGTCCATGGGCCGTAGCTGAAGGCTGGCCACTTGTATACAGTGAGGGACAATATTAAGTCCCACCCATGCGCTTGTGATTATTTCATTGTTTTTATAAAAGAAAATGAAAATCTTTATTGGAGACTTTGTAGGTTTGAACCATGAAAGTTTCCATTAAAAAATATATAATATTTTTTTAAAAACAATGAAATAATCACATGAAGAAAAGGCATGGGTAGGACTTAATATTGTCCCTCACTGTACATATGTTCCAGTCAGGGATTGGCAGGATCGCGATCTTTTTGGATTTAACCCTCCGTCGGGCGCTTTCGATCTGATAGGCACACCACAACAAATTTTCATTTTCCATCCACTTCGCTGGCGCCGCTAGTTAGTAGCTGATTTTTTTTTACGTGCTCTATTCGACTTTATCAATGAGTTTGTAATTGGCCTTGGCAACAAAAAATGTTGATCACCATTAGATCAGATAAGACCATTGCCCCCGATTTTGTCGCCATTCGTTTTAATAGGCTAAGATTTTCTGAAAGAACTTCCCTCCCTAGGGAGGCGCGGACATGTCTAAGGGGAGACGCGAATATTAGCCTCAGCGAGCAATTTTCCAAACTCAGCCAAAATTATTTCTTTTAATGTGACGTTTAGGCCTCTAGTCTAGGCCATCTTCAGGGGCAAAGGCGAGAATAAATGAAATTTTAATTTCAAAATTAAATTAAAAAATTTTTGAAATTAAAATTTCATTTATTCTCTTAAACACTTGATGATAGAGGAAAATTTAAAAATTATATTAAAACACTTGGTTATAGTCCAAGATAGTCAAAGTATTTATACCAATAAACAAATTTAAACCCATCACGAAGTGTTTTTCTAATTATTTAATTTTATATTGATTAATTATTTATCAAGCATCAGCTCTACTGGTTTCTTGTCAATTTCTTAAATAAATTTCGAAATATTGATGATCAATTAAAACAAATACATTATTTAATTTTGGGCCTAGTCACAAAATAAAATTATCTCGTCGTCTCTCAGTTTATTAACATAAATGTCACAAAAGAGGAAAAATATTTTAAAATAATAATTTGATAAGAGAAATAAAAAAAATAAAAGCAATAAGATATGATTTCGGGAGAGACAAAACAGCAAACGTTTTTCCGAACCACCTTCTGTTAAATTTGTGCAAATATTATGATTTAATTTAATTAAACATGGTCCATTTATTATGAATCCATTTCCTTCTTTTGTGTAAATTTTAATAGATTCTTAAAGATTCTAAGAATTTCAAAACGCACAAGAGCCCATGACAAGGCAAAGAGTAAATTTAATAAAGGACCGTACGCTGGCGCCATCCTGGCGGTGATTAGCATGAACTAATTAACCTTTATTCTAAATTCTATTTACACGTAAAATATACTTGTATTTTTATAATAAATGGTCCAAATAAATAAATAATTTTAATTTTACTCACTATTTAATGAGAAGAGATGAAATGAAGGGGTTGCCTTGATATACACACAATCATTAACACTAACACACAATCACAAACATTAACACTTCACTATCTCAAATACAACTAATAAAGGAGATGTCGACCAGACTGAAATACTGCTTGTTGAGTGACGTAACAATTTTCTCGGCTTGTGATTGGCCAAAGCCTTTCTTGTTAGCGAAACCCGCCAAGGATCAAGGGATCCCGCCAATATTATTCATTAATAATGCTTTTTTATTATAATTAAAATATATTAAAAAAATTAAATTTTCAATTCAAAAATAAATAATTCATTTTTTGATGGAATATAAAAAAAAAACTTTTTATTTGATATGGCAGGCAATTTGAATATACGTATATGATTATTTATCTTGACAAACTTTGATGACATCTCGTTAATTATTTCAATAACCTGTTTCTAAACAATCGAGACCGGTTTGGAGAATGACGTCATCCATTGTTTCTCAGAAGGAATTAAAGAAAATAAATATATTTTTATATTCAAGAGATTAATAAAGCATTCAAATAATTTTTAGTAGACTATAAGTTGAAAAATCTGGTGTGACTGCTGCACAGCACAAGAATTAGTAATCCTGGATTTTTGCGATCCTTTTCAAAGGATTGCAAATTCTTTAAAAATTTTTACTTTTTTAATAAATATCACTAATCCTTTTGCAGCGGCCGAATCGGTTTAGTGGATAGGATCGTCCGAACTACTCTGTTTCAAAGGATTTTGCCTATCCTTGGTTCCAGACACGTTTATTTATATCAATTAGTATCCAAATGATTTAAATACAACCAGGGACTCCTTAATTCTCATATAGAGCTCGCGGATTATTTCGAATAGCCATTTCTCATTATTTACTTCTTTGAATTGTACTCCTATTGTATTCAGCAAGAGATATGAGCAGTCGTTTCGGAGAAAATGGCAATTAAATATTTCATCGTTAGTAATGTATCGGTTTGTTGAATTCAATACAAATCCATAGAGATTGGCGAAATTCTCAGCCTCTCTCTCCCCTCTCCTAGAGACTCAATATTATTCGCAGATTATTGCAGATTTATGGCTAAAATTCAGATTTAAATACCAGCCTCGTATGCCCTTTGCATTTTTAAAAATATTTGAAAAAACAGCAAATACCATTAGTTGAACCCGTTTATGTTATTAAAAACTTTGAAGATGCATCAAATATTATTCCAGGATCTATTGATCAAAAAATAAAAGAAAAATTCTTTCAATTCTTTGCAAACATTGCAAAAAATATCACAATACTATTTTGAATGGAGGGGAAGATTCAGATCTTAAAATTAATCCAGCAATTATAGCCTACGATATTTAAATATGCATTACTAATCAGGATAGATATGCACTAAAAATCCACGGAATATGCATTTTAAAAGTAAATATGCACTTAAAATATGCATTATAAACCCATTATGGGTGCTTAATAGCTTTAAACCGACAAGACAACTCTAATTTATTTAATATAAAAATAAATATTTGCAAAGTTTATTTTTAAAATAATTTAATTCAGTAAAGTCTTGCTAATCCGGACTTCGATACTCCCACATACTGGCTATCAGGCCTGTTTAAAAGCCACTTCTTCGGGATTTTGCAACAAAAAAAAAGGGGTAATTTAAGAAAACAAGGTCGCTTTTCAGATTTCTAAGAATAAATTTTGCATTATATTAAATATTTCGGGTAATCCGGCATTTTTAGAATCCGGCATAGGACCGGTCCCCTTCAGGTCGGATTAGCAAGATTCTACTGTAATTTTTATTTTCGCCCTTGAGCTGTGGCTCAGAGGTAGTGTATCAGCTTCTGGTGCCAAAGGTCAGGGGTTCGCATCCCGTCCCAGGCGAAGAATTTATCTCAATTGAATTGGATACCAATCAAATGAAATAAATAGGGACGGGGTCTAAATGACCTCAGATGCCGAAAAAGACCTTAAATAAATATAAAAAAAATTTTTTATTTTTTATAATAATTTTCATGAAAAATATTATTTTAATTTAAATACTTTAATCATCAATATTTCCTTAAATTTTCTCAATATGTTTGACCGTGAGAGAGGGTGGGGGTGGGAGGACAAAAAAAGAATTCGAACCTCTGGCCTACCCTCTCTATTATTAAATGCGGTATTCAACATTTTTAAGCACTTTTTTTCATATTTTTGTGCTTTTAGTCCGGTCATTAGTCATTATTCTCTGTGGCAATATATAGAGAGAAAGTATTTCGAGTATATCAAAAATTCCATGTTGAGATTTTAATGTAAATACACGTTCTGTGCTAAATTTTTCAACTTCATGAAAATATAAATATTTTTTTTTGATCGATTATGAATTTCATCTCTTGGTTTCTGATTTACTATCGGAATCTAAATATCTATCGACACATCTTTTAAAAACTGGATGTGTGCTATGCTTTCAATCACACCAAATTTTTATTTAATTTCTACGTGAACGTTTCGCAATTCAAATGCCAATTATTTCCACAACATAGGAATGTTAAAAATTCAGGAAAACGTTAAATAATATTAAGGTAGAAATCTACTTGCCATTCGCATTCATTCCAGCCCGTCGTCGGCGGCAAAGGCACATTCACAGAATTCCTTCTTGCTCGGGATTGATGGTTTTGTTCTCAAAATCAAGAGCCAAGAGAATTTTTAAATATCATCGTTTCATTTAAAATAAGCAATGGCTTTAATATTATATAAATATCACATAAAACTTTTATTATTATTTGTTCAAATCACTTAAATTAAAACAATAGTTTATTGTTTTAGACTTTTTTTTGTTTCATTTTTGATACCAACTTTTAGAATGAAAAAAAAAAATACTTTTAAGTTTATTGTTTGTTTTTAGCGAAGAAAGAATATTCATAGTGGAGAATTTATTTTTATTCCCCACTTCAAGACAATGACAAAAGGATCTTTACCTATAAGAGAGGCCATAACTTTTCCAGATATCCCTGTTCTGACTTTATTTCTCCCTTTTTATACAAACCACTTGAGTTTAATGCCCCGTTTTTTTCTCTTTTCCAGAGATTCTCTGACAACCAACCACAAAAAAGGTCATGAATTAGAAACAGGTGTTAATTGTTTATTTATTATTTAATAATAATCAAATTTGAAGTCAATAAATACACTGTTAAAAAAAAATATATGAATTTTCAATCTTTTTTCATATAATGGAAGTGCGGGTAATATGGAATATCATAACTTTTAGTGGCTATCGGAAGTTGCTGGATGATGTTAGAAAAAACAAGGCAGAACTGAAACAAACTTTGGAGTGTTTTAAACATCATCTTGGTGGTTTTAGGTTTCAAAAAAATTTTAAGTACCATTTTTTGGGTAAACAAAAAAAAATGCCCCTTACTTTGGTAATATGGACCAGGCGGGAAATATGGAATAGGTATGGAGGCGAATATAGGGTAATATGGGATAGGTTTGAGGTTCGAAAAAAATTCCCAATTAATCTTGGTTACACAATGTATTAATCTTTGGTAGGAATTTAAAAAGAATATAGAACATATTTATTTTATTTATTTATTTAGAATACTGGTATTCCATATTAGCCGACTCGCCATTTTAGACTATGATGGCACCTCAACAAGCTCATTGTGAAAATCAGTTTGCGAGAACCACTCCATTAACAAATTAAACTCTCCTATAGGTATTTACAACAGCTTTTTACCAAATAAGTCACAAAATGTCTCTCTTTTTCGTTTTATTATAGATCACTGAAGAAGGAGTGCCGAAAGGTCTCCGAAATATTTGGAAATATGTATTGACTTGTAAACTCATAAAAAAATTAGTAAAAGAATTGGATTTTCGTTTTAACTGTGGTTTATTTGTAAAAATTACAACGTTTCGGCCACTCATTCTGTGGCCTTCTTCAGGTACAATTCAGCTAACAATTGTTAAGATTACAAAGGTTGTTACATCTATGACAATCTCAATTGAACTGGTTGAAAAAAACAAGATGGCTGCCGCTTCTCGGCCTGCGCGCCATCTACACATGAGCGATCGCAGCGCCCCTACAAACAACAACAAAAAAGCCACAGAATGAGTGGCCGAAACGTTGTAATTTTTACAAATAAACCACAGTTAAACTGAAAATCTAATTCTTTTACTAATGATAGTAACTGTGAAAGCCTAAACTCCAAAATCATAAAAAAAATTGCTGAAAATTTAGCGTTTTCCTTTCATAAATAAACCAACTTCAGCAATACACTTAAGGAGAATTATCTACCTACTTATTTTCTATAATAATCAAATTATTAGAGTAAATCTTTCAAATGGATGAGAGACTATTCATTTTAAATAAATAAATCGGTGGCTTCTATCTTTTCTTTCCTTTTTTTTTAATAGTCTTTTATCAATGTCGTTGCGGGTTTTCACACCCGGATATCATTGATTATCCGATGCGTCTCTCTCTTCTCTGGACCAGGATATCGAGATCATTTATTTGCTGCTGCTGGTGCTTATTGAGAGTAAAATCCATCCTTTTGCTTATCGGTCTAGCCATTTTCCATTCAATAAGTCATCAATAAACATAATCTTATTTTCAATAATCTTGTTGGTGTTGTTGGAAAACAATTTATTATCTTGATAAGAAACTAAATGGACAACGATCAATTTAATTGTTAAATGTTGTTGTTATATTCACACTTGATTATTTGGTAATTATTCTTGACAATTAATGACAGTCAATAAATTTGATATTATTTTGGAGGAATAAAGAAAGATTTTAATCTTCGTTCGGTCTCTGGGGTCAATGACCACTACAAGCCCTTGTTTCTTTTTAATTATTATATTTAGAATTGGACTTTTATCTTTTTTTTTTATCGTTCTAAATATAAATTTGACAATTTGAATTTTTAAAATGTTATAATAAATATTGTTACACTTTTGGCCTTTCAGGTTTATTTGACCCCAAACGTTTTTAAATCTCTTCTACAATCCTTTCACTAAATTATTATTATTTTATAAAAAATAGAGGTAGTGTCTCACTAGCAAAAATTCTGGTGTCACATCATATGCCACAAATCAAAGATAGTTTCAAATTATTGATAACAGATAACATCATGAAACTAAATTTTGAAATGAGCAGTACTGAAAATCATAGGCGTCATTTGGGGGGGGGGCAGGGGGGGGGCAGGGGGGCATTTGCCCCCCCCCCAAGGGCTCTGATTTTTATAAAATTTTATAATATTCTAAATAAAATACTCCAAAATACATCTACGAGTATACAAACTGTACAAAATTGAACAATTAATTAAATTAAATATGTTTTGGCCAAATTTGAGTACCCATTTGTAAGTAAATTTTAAGAAAAAAAAAATGTTTGCCCCCCCCCAAGAAAAAGTTGAAATGACGCCACTGCTGAAAATGGGGATAGGCAGCTTTAGAAAAACAAGGCTGTGAACATCTCCGGACCTGGGGGTTCTGGTCTTGTAGGGGGGGAGGGGGAGGGGGCGACTGATGACCAGCGGCTCGCGTTTTGCCTTTAAGTTGTATCTGATTTTACCTCATGTACACTAAGAGGGGCACATAGCTCTATGTACAGTTGAATAAATAAATAAATAAAATAAATTTACCAAGAGGATTCGGACCAGTAGGTTCAATTAAAGTCAAAAAGTTTTCTAAAACAAAACTTTATTTGACCCCAGACAATGTTTCGTCCACTTGCTGTAGAACTTCTTCAGTGGTTGGAGTCATAGAGAAGTCCTACAACAAGTGGACGAAACATTGTCTGGGGTCAAATAAAGTTTTGTTTTAGAAAACTTTTCGACTTTAATTGAACCTACTAGTCCGAATCCTATTGGAAATTGTAAAGAAGGTTCCTGAGCTTGATCAAATTTAAAATAAATTTACATAAAAATGAAATAGGAAAAATGTATGTATAGACGTCTACATGTATTTTGTTAATAAAATAAAAAGATCATTTGCATTTTCACAAGTTTTTTATACAGTATAACCTTACAAAATTTTTGAATTTGTAGCTGGTCCGTTGTAAAATAAAAAGTTTGCTCATCACAAAGAATCTTAAAATTGGAAATTTTTTTGCGACAAACAGACAGAATTATACTAACTTTTATAGAAATAGAAATTAAAGTAAATCATGAAAATCCATTTTTAATTTTCACGCTCAATTCTTAGCATGAATGATATAATACTGTAGATATAATATATGATATTCAAATATACTTTGCTAATATTTTTTCCATTTTTCTTCTTCTCCAGGTAAATGTCAACATTGATCTTGAGCCTTCGTCTGTTTCTCTTCTTTATTTGATTGAATCATGGAGAAAGTACTTTGGCTTGAATTCGAAAATAGAGTTAAGTAAACAACTTCTTTATATATTTGAATTGCAAAATAACCACTTACATATTTTTTTTTTCTTAAGTTTCAAATTTAAAAGAAAATAGTCTTCTTATTTAATAAAATAATGAAAAAAAAGGAATTATTTTAAATAGGAGGGCTTAATTCCTTTTCAATTGAAATTAATTACTCTTTTCAGAATAAAATCTTTTTTAAAGCTATAGCCTTTTGATGTGAATACCTTTGAACAATTTAGAAAATAAAGGTTTTGTAATTTCGCATTACAACACAAACATACCACATAAAGGGGATTTATTCCACTGGGGGGTGTCAATGGAGTGAACCATAATTTGCACTCATTCCAAGTATAATTTCTGTCTCACTTATTGGACCCCTAGTTGACAGTGAAGATGTGTACTGATGTGCCTGAGAAAAGGAATTTGTTAATTAAACTCCTTTTTACAAAACGTTTGGGCATATTTCATCATCACGTGTATTATATGTTGTATTTATTGTATTTGGTATTGTGTTATTTTGTATTTATTGTAATTTGTATTTGTGTATTTTGTGGATGTATACAGAAGGTAACTGTGGACCGAAAACCAATAAATGAAAAAAAAAAAAATCATCACGTGTACAGTATAAGTTTTTGAAATTTTTAATAATAGAATTGTCAATCGCCTTGGGGGCATGAGCTAACTATTTTTAACTTTGATTTTTGCTTCAAGCGTTGAACCAACAACATACATTTTCATTTGGGCGATCTTATATATGAAGGTACCAAGCGCCATTATGATCGAAATTGTGAGATAAGACCGCCATCTTGTAGGGAAAAAGATCTACCTCTTTATTTAAAATCACAACATTATTACTCTGGGCACTTTTTTTAATAAAACAAGAAAAAAAAGTTATTGTCATTGGTTTTGTTTACAAGTGTGCAAAAGAAATGTTCTCAGATTTAGGTTAATGGCGCTTGGTTCCTTCGCAGGGGCGCCGGAACGAATTTGTATCAGGGGGGGGGGGGCAAAAAATTTTTTTTTAGAAAATTAAAATAATATAATATGTTCAAATAGTATAAAACAAAAACAAATCTACTATAAAACTTTAAAAATTTTAAATAAAATCACAAAATTAAAATTTTAAAAAATTTGCTAGTGATTTTATCAAAAATTTTTGAAAAAAATTTGAAAAAAAATGAATTTCTTACTCTTTTAATTTTTTTTAATTTAGAAGATTTTATTTTTCAAAAGTAAAAATATATCATTTTTAAAAATAAATGAAATAAAAGAAGAAATTTTGCCCCCCTCTGCCCCCCCCCCTATAGGATGCCAGGGGGGCAATGTACCCTTGCCCCCCCCCCCCAATTCCGGCGCCTATGTTCCTTCGTGCATCCTTTCATCGTCGATGAAATATTTCTATTGTATTATTATATACATAAGCAATTAACAAATCATTTGTTTATGCCCCTACGACATATGACAACTCTATTATTATTAAACATTTCAAAAACTCATGAGGGCACGATAAAATTAGCACAAACGTTTTATAAAAAGGAGATTAATCCTGACGTCTTTGTTGCTAATAACTAAATTAACCACATCTTTACTAATTCCCTCTAAATGGCTAAGAGTAATTTTTTTTCTACGTTCAATTATTTATTCTCTTTATTATACGAAGGAATAGGAATAATAAAAACAATAATAGATAGCTTAGGATAAAAGCAAATTGTGTTTTAGTTTAATTTCCGAAGAGATATTTTAGTTTTAATCGTTAGTAGATAAACTTCATTTCCTTTCTATTCAAAAGAAGGATCTTATCTCCACCTTTTCTCCAACCCTCTCCCTATTGAATATCAAAACTTGAAAATTTCCATTCAAACTTTGCCTTTTCATTGGAAAATAATAATTAAAGGATTCTATTCACAATTGAAATCCGGTTAATAAATCTAAAATTAATAATAAAATATTGTACTAACTTAATAATAATAATTTCCCTAAATAAAATTAAATTTTATGGGAAAAGTTTTCAAAGTTTTAATTAGAAGTTTTGTCAATAGATAGAGGGCAACCAAATGGACAAATAAAGAAATTTAGCTATTTATATCCAAGAACCATTCTTTTATAAAATTGTGATTTTATATCGTTAAGTGCTTAAAGGCGTTTTATAACTTTTTCAGAAATTGAATCAACCATTGTTATTAATTAGGAGAAAAATAATTTTAAAATATTTGTTATATACAATACTATTGAAGTAGTTTTTTAAGAAAAATAAACATAGCTAACATACCAAATAAAAAAAAGAGAGGAGGAATCTTAGAGTCCAAATCCCCCCCCCTCTCCTCCCTCCCCCCGCTGAGATCAAAGCAATTAAGTTGCAGAACAGTATCCCCAGCCATGTTAGGAGGTCGAGAGAGCTGATGGGGTTTAAGGCAGGACTTAGGGCTCACTTGCTTGAGAGGCAGTAGCGGAGGTTGTCTTGTCCTTGGTGAATGGAATGTTTTTGAGATAAGAAAAACAAATGTGAAAAGAACGAAAAGAAAAAGAATGTGAATGAAAGGTATGGGAGATATAAATGGAGAAAGTGTAAAAAATGTAAATGGAAAAGTATAGGGAGGATAGATAGAAAGGGTGTGAGAAATGTAATTGGAGAAAGTGTGAAAAATGTAAATGGAAAAGTGTGAGAAATGTAAATGGAAAAGTGTGAAAAATGTAAATGGAAAAGTGTGAGATATGTAAATGGAGAAAGTGTGAAAAATATAAATGGAAAAGTGTGAAGAATGTAAATGGAAAAGTGTGAGAAATGTAAATGGAAAAGTGTGAAGAATGTAAATGGAAAAGTGTGAGAAATGTAAATGGAAAAGTGTGAAAAATATAAATGGAAAAGTGTGAAGAATGTAAATGGAAAAGATACTTATAAAGGGTCAAGAAAATCAGATTAATTCTTAATTCTCATGCACACAAAGTGAATTTTTCCGAAAATCTATTTCTCATTATTTGGAGGGTTCAGAATACAAGTGAACCAAGTCCACTTTTTGTCATTTTAGAGTTAGCAACGCTATATATAACATGCACTAACTATGTACAATTTCTGTGTAATAATGAACCAAGTCCTAGTTCTGAAAATATCGGCTTGGCTTGACTTTTAAAAAATGTTAACACCCAGACAGCCTGGAATATTGCAGCAATATTGCAGAAATATGGCCAATCTTGCTCAATATTGAAAATATTGCAGCAACATTGATGCAATATTGCAGCTCAAACAGCAACATTCCAGCAATATTGCCGCAATATTACTGCAATGTTCCAAAAAAGGCGGACATAGGAATATTGCAACAATATTGCTCCAATGTTGCTGCAATATTCCTAGCTTGGAATATTGCCGCTGCAATATTGCAGCAATGTTGCCAATATTTTGCAAGATTTGCAATATTGATGCAATATTCCTGCAATATTGGCAATTTATGCAAGATTCGCAATATTTCTGCAATATTGCTGGAATATTCCAGGCTGTCTGGGCAGGTAATATAATAATGATCATTATTAGTATCTATTGCAATTAGCAAGCGAAATTATTTCCAAGAATTCAATTTCAATTAATTCTAATAAAATTTTCAACCGAAAGTCATAAATGAAATATTTCTTTCTCTAGGGTTAATATTAATACCTGGTAGACCACTTAAAAAAACATAGAGATTAAAAGAAAAATTCAAGGTAGCCATATTGTTAAATTATTTCTTTAATACTACAGTAATAAAAGCAAAATACTGAAAATAGGAATAATATTTGACATTTGATAATACAAAATGAAGATTTTTTTTTTATAAATTTCTCTTCTGACCCCAAAAGAGCGATCTGATCTAACAGACATTTCGAAAATTGACAAGATGCGAAATTTAAGAGCGAAACCCGTCTTCTTGTTTATTAATTACTTTAATAATATAAAAAATATAATACTCTGTTTTGTTTAAAAATAAGATAATAGTTAGTGTAATCTAGATTTTGTAGTGATGACGAAAGCATCATGTAATTAAAAATACTAGCCAAAGTTAGTCTTTTCTTTTATTTAGAGGATTTGATAATAGGCTTTGATGTGAGTATGTGGAGGTTCTGGTTCGAAGACGACATCCCCATTCTCATCCTTATAACTCTCAAAGGGGATAGAGCAGAGATTTTGCATCTGCGCTTTCTCACACAGCAGGGCGGAATATCCACTTGAACATTCGGCGAGTAGTATCTGTATCCCTTTGTTCTGAAGGTGCTCTTTGGCCTTGTTAAGTAATACTTTTCCCAGACCTTGATGTCGATAAGTCTTCGCTACTGATAAAGCAACCAATTCCGCACCGCGGGCGCATTCCCTCGGGACATGATCCCAAACATTTTCTGGGAGTTGTTTAAATAAATTCCCAATGAGAATTGATCGATTGCTTCGAATAGCTGGTGTAGATGAGTGATCATCGTCACGATTCATTGGGATTGATAATGCAACGCCGACGATACGAGAATCTGATTCCGAGACGGCTTTCAAAGAGAGATTTTGTGGAAGAAATCGGATGCCTCGTAACTGAAACAATAGACAAGAATTAGTGTAGGGATTATTTGACCCTTCAATCCTGATTAATAAAAAATCTACTAACTTTGTGTAACCCTCGATTAACGCTCTTAATTAATCCATGTTGTCAAATCTAATAATCAATCAATGATAAAATTCACTTCCAAAAGATATGCGACAATTGGGAATTATTAAACTCGATTCACTCGTCAGCTTATGGCATAATTTGTATTCTCTTTATCTTATCATTTTTTTATATAGCTTAATTTCAGATCTATGAGAAAATTTTTTGTCGCTAGTAGTTTGGCCCGTTTTTACTTTCTCTTACCTATATAACCCAGGGACGGATTAATGTAATTTTGTCGACGTGGGAGTTTTTTTTTTTTTTGTTATTTAAGGTCTTTTCTTTGGCATCGGAAGCCATTTAGACCCCATCCCTATTTATTTAAATTGTTTTTGAACAAGGAGCTCAATGGGGAAGGCAGCCAGCAGAAATAAAAAACTTTTATATTATTTCGTCCTGACGAAATAATTGTCACAAAAGTGATAGAGAATTTCATAATGTATACACAACAACGATTATTAACAAAACGTATGTTGTGCATAGTATTTAACAAACTTAACAATTGTATGATATATGTTTAGGCGTTGGTTTGAAGATTCAATTTACAGGAGGGCGTCTCTGGGAGATGAAAATTTTTTAAATAATACCTTTAAGCACCTTTTGATTTGAGACCTTAATATTGATAGTTTAAAATAAATGAAAAATATATTTTAGACAAAAAATCTTAATTTCTTTAGATTACTAGTTTTTAAAACTTTTTCAATTTTTTCTCGGAGGGGGGCGGTCGCCCTCATGTCAAAAATTCGATATCCAGATTTTGATGGATATACACGTTTTGAGGTCCCCAGTGGTTTTCGCAACATGGTCTTTCTATGTGTGTGTCTGGGAACAAAATATCTCAAAAACGAAAAGAGCTAGGAAGTTGAAATTTTATATTTAACTTAGCCACCCTCCAGAGACGTGACATTGAAGCTTTTGATCAAAATCGGCCATAACGAACAGGTAGTTTACTGATGCACTTTCTCAGTTTTTTTTCGATTTTCTCAATCGATCCACGATTTTGATTAAAATTCATAAATAAAATTATTTTTTGATGCTGTTTAAAATGTATATTCTCATTTTGCCCTTGAATTTTTTTGAAGCACTATTCTTGTACTTCCTTTAAAAGAAATGGTTGCCGTGGTAACAAAAGATAAATATTATCCCGTACTTATAAATTTTATTACATCTTGAATTTTAATATAAGCACGCTTGATTTTTTTTCTTTTAAAATGCTAATGAACTCCCACCTCCCTTTCCCTCTACCCCTATATGGTGGGTGGCCTCGAGGAACCAGCGTGTGGAAGCTTCTTTATTTAATATATACAGTGTAACCCTAAATCGTCTTAGCAGCAGAACCCTGTCAAATGCGTCAGCAAAATTTTAATTAAAAAAATTAAAAACCCATAACTTGTCCAAAAATGACACGTCAAGATGCTCCACTATACATACTATTCGAATGTATTTCAAAAGAAAAGGTCAACGTATAAATTGAAAAAAATTGCTCAAGGTCCTCTTTTCTTATAGGTTCATTATAAGAGCTTATTGATCTCGTGTGGTGGTTGAATCTAATAATAAATAAATCATTGAATAAAAATGATAAGAAAAATAACCAGAGATTTATTTTTTATAAATAAATTCCTCATTGAATTTTTTTTTTAAAGTAAAAAGAAAAAAAAATATCGATAATTTTCAACAAATAATAAACGAGAATATTATTCTCAAAACTCGCACAATAATGACACAAACAGTTATTATTCTTTTGACTCTTTTATTGAATTTTATTAAAAATGAATGAAAAGTGAGAGAGCATTTTTTTAACTTTAAATCATCCATCTAACTTATATATAAAAAAAGAAGAAAGAAAAAGAATCTGAATATAGAATGAGATAAAGGATTATATTACATTAATAAAAAAAAAAAAAGAAAAACGTCAAGAAAATGTTTTATTCAAAAGTATTTAGGTAATATAAAATACAAAAAAAATAACACTGCCTTTTAATTAAAATAATACTTTTTTAAATTTTTGGTATGTACTATTTTTGTACTTTAATATAATATTTCTAGGTTATTGGATATATTTGGCATAAGAGGTCATTTGATAATTATATCAATAACTTCGTTAAATTAATTAGTGGCTTTACAAAATACAAAAATACAACAAAACTTTTGACTTCTATTGTTGTTTGGACAACGATATTTAGTGATATCAAATTTCAACTATAAAAAATGGGACAAAAGAAATTAGTAAAACGCAAAGTGAGCTGAAATACGCCTGTAGATAGGCAACTCCATCTACGATCACTCTCCCATTCGTTATTTATTTAATCCGGACTATAAGAATATTTCAGTCAAACGAACAAATTATTGTTGATAAAACAAAGCCTAGAAAATAACGAAAATTTATTTTCTCTAATAAAACTTTGAACAGGGTGGGAATAATACATCCGTGAGTCATAAGCTACAGTGAGGCACAAAATCCACGTCAAATTTAAAAAAAAATAATTAAAATGGGGACACTTTTACCTATAAATCAGAAAAGTTCAATCAACTAGATGTTAAGTTATTATATCTTAAATTTCCAAATAAAAAAAAATTGAAGCACTCGCGGTATTTGAACCCACGTTCTAAGAAATAAACGCTCGAGGATGTAAACCTTAGAGAAAGTGGGTTCGATTCCTGCGAATGCTTCATTTTTTATATTTAATGTAAAAATAATTTAACAAACAAGATTTTGTAGTTTAATTTTTTTTTTTTTTCTTTTCATGATGGTATCGACACTTAGAAGAAGAAATGAATCCCTCTTCTCTCAGGGTCAGAGCATTATTGCTTTTACACTCGGTTTCATAATAAATTGACGTTCCACAAAGAGATGGTATTTCATTTAAATTAAATTGGGGATCTCAAAAAAAGTCACTTGAAAAATATCGTCTATTAAAAAGAATTTTTTTATTAAAAATTTTATATTTTTCTAAATAAAATTGGATATTAATGAATTTATTTATTGAACTGTAAAGCCCAGGTGAACCTCAAAGACTAGACATGAGAATTTATGAAAATTGAATTTAATGAAAGTCCGGGAAGTGAAACGAAATTATAATTAAAAAAAAAAGCTTTATGAATTTTGTCAAATTCATAGAAATGTTCAAATGGCATGTTTAAGAGACATTAAATAGTTGTTCTTTTTCATTCACTTGTCAGTAAAAATTATAGCTCTCAATATTTTGGGTGGTCAAAGGCAAGAGTCTCAATTAATCAATTCAAAAATTGTATTAATCAAAAGCCCAAAAGTAAACACAAACTCATCTCGCAAATTTGTTATCTTAAAAATATATCTTTCATTAAATTGAGAATGTGCTAAGAACTCTTGGAGGGGGAGGTATCTTCAACACATAAAATATTCTCAAAATTTGAGAGGTCTAAAAGATTTCTTTGTACCTTATATTTAACATAAAGAATTTCAGTCACTGAGAAGGTATTTTTATTTTTTTGATATAATACACAAAAATCTTGATAAATAATATAAAACATGTTCAAAATTTATTTTTTAAACTGATTTAGAGGAGTTGATAAAATATTTGCAGACTTTTATGTGGAAGGTCCGAATCGAAAAAGGGGCTTCTCCAGTTTGTGCATCTTTATAATCAGTATAGGAAAGCGAACAAAATCTCTCCATTTTGTTCTTTTCGCAAATATGAGCTGAATATATACTAGAACATTCTAATACAAGAAGTGGCACGCTATTCTTTCGAAGAACATCTAAGGTGGCATTGAACAAAATCTTGGCGATTCCTTGGCCTGGAAAGTCCTGGCAACTGATAATATGATTAATTCAATTCCAGTGGAGATTTCGGCCGGAATTTCGTCCCAAAACGATCCGTATTTCTTCTCCACTTCCTGGAGGAAGTCCATAAATATGACGTAGTCGTTCATTATCTTTTTATAAGGTACGCTTAGGTAAGGGTTCACGTTTCTTTCGAGTGGGAACAGAAGAGCGACGCCCACGGATCCTATTATCAGCTTCAGAGATTGCTTTCAGAGAAAGGTTATGTTTTAGACCGTGAATGGCACGAACCTGAAACAAAAAAAATTCGTGCCATGAATGGCACAATACTTACTTATAGAATTTTTTAAATTAATCATTATTTGAAATAAAAAAATACTTTAAAAAAAGTATTTGAAATACAAAATACTCAGGAATTTGAAATAGAAAATATTTTTTATATTTTTAAAGTGGAACTTTTATTTGATGGCCTCACATTTTTTCTGCTCTTCTATCAGCATGTCGCGTTACAAGTTGGGTCAAAGGCCGTAACGCTTACAAGCCATGACGTCACAATCCGTGACCACAAAAATAGAAAAGTTGAAATTTAATATATATGACCAATATGACGAAAAAATAATTGTGAAATTTATTTTTAAATTGATAAAATATAATTTTTTTTTCCCCAATTACTAAATAAATATTGTTCTCAGTTTTTAACATGCGTCTATTGATTTCCCCTTTCCCCTTTTCCAATTATTAAATTAAGATTAAAAATGCGATTTTAATAACCTTAATTGAATCATTTTCTGAAAATTTCAGTTAAACGCCTACGATCCGAAAAAAAAGTTTCACTTGCATCGTGGTTTCATAAAACCACACAATGAATTTTTGTGTATGTAAAATACAAAATATGAAAATACAGCGGACATTTTTATAAGTAGACTGTCGCCAGTAAACTCCTTGAAACTACACTGTAAAAAA
>JAKCPI010014662.1:0-12576 GCA_023213315.1 Euborellia annulipes | reverse complement strand
ACCCAAACTGGATGGCATAAAACCGTTCCTCCTCTACTCCTATCATATAACCACATTAATAAACTAGAAATAAAAATAGAAAAAACATCACTCCCAGTTAAGTTTCAAATAACCCCCGAATTACTAAACAACCAGTTTGATATATCAATCGAACAGCCAACAGTAAATTACACCGACACGATAATCTACACGGATGGCTCAAAGACAATAAATAATGTAGGTTGCGCATTTTTTGACTCCACGCACGCTAATTCCGGACTTTTTAAATTGCCAAATTCACTCTCAAACTTTACCGCTGAGCTCATTGCGATTCGGGAGGCCATCCTCTACTGCTTATCACATGAATACAAAACATGTCTAATAGTGTCCGACTCCCAAAGCGCGATTAAGGCAATACAAAACTTCAGAACTACCAAACCAACCAACAATCAAGCAGGATACATAAATAGATTGCTAGTCAGAGGCAACGAACAGAACATAGACATCTCCATAAGATGGATCAAGGGGCACAGTACATCTCAGGGCAATATAATAGCAGACTTCCTTGCAAAACGGGCAGCATTACACGGCGCAGACTTGGAAATAGCAACCCCATGGAATGACATATTCTCAATAATAAAGGCGCACTCAAAAAATAGCTGGCACCACGCTTGGAAACAGACCTCAACAATAACCGGCTCTGCTTTAGCGAAAATCAAACCTAATATCGGATTACCTTGGTTCACTCCTTACAGAGATCTGCCCAGAGCACTAATTACCACAATAAACCGCATAAGAATAAATCATACACGGACCCCAGCGCACTTAGCAAGATTTAACATAATTCCCTCGCCCATATGCCAGTGTTCCACTACACCAGCTACTCCATTCCACATAATCAGTGAATGCCCAACATACGAGCACCAACGCCAGCTATATGCAATAAAAATCAACCCAAACTTCCGTGACCCCACAGCATTCCAACATTTTCTGAAATCTCCACAACTGAAAGACTTGAAAGACTTATACCAATACATCATATCCACACAAGTTACAATATGAGAAGACAGAAGCAAGCTAAGTTGTGATTTCTAAAAGTGTTCTCTATATAATTTTCTTTTATCATGTTGTTTTGTAAAAGTGTTCTTTATATAATGTTCTTTTATTATGTTCTTTATATAATGTTCTTTTATTATGTTCTTTTGCAAGCATGTTCTTTATATAATGTTCTTTTATTATGTTGTTTTGTAAAGTGCTCTTTGTATAATGTTCTTTTATTATGTTGTTTTGTAAAAACGCTCTTTGTATAATGTTCCTTTACTAGGTTGTTTTGCAAGCATGTTTTTATATAAGTTTCTTTTTATCATGTTATTTGTAAAAGTGTTGTTTATATATTCTTGTAACTATGTATTTACCAATATGTTTTTTATATGTACAAAATTGTAACCATAAAATATGGAGGGCTGAATGACCTCGGGTTCACAGCCGGTAAATAAAGAATTAAAAAAAAAAAAAAAAAACTTTCTCGCTATTTTTTCTTATCACTAGAGCCCGGATATTCATGCAAATGCATGTTTCTATAGAAGCTGAATATGTTCCTGAAACTTTGCAGTTATCCTTTTCATGAGTATTCGATTTTCGGACAAAATGTTTTTGACTAATCGAGCCTAAAACTGTTTTTTCAATGCTTTTCTGTTGGTCAACGAACACCAAGGAGGCAACATCATTGAACAAAATGTTTTGACATTGAGTGTTTTGCTCAGTCGGTGTGCGTTTTCATTGAGCAAAGCGTTTTGGTCTTGGACAAAACGTTTGTCTGAAAACGTTTTTGCTCAATCAGTCTAAATAACCCTCTTTGTTCCGACCATATGTGCAATTTTGGCTTTTTTTTGAAGATATTCCATGCACAACGCATGTTTTTCCAATTTTTTACCAAAACAAGATTATTTTTCCTGCATACTTTAACATTTTTTTAATGAAAAAAGCATGTTTTGAATATTTTTGAGTACTTGCTTTTAAAGTCTGATGTGATAAAAATTAAAAATTATTTTTAATATTTTCAAACTTTGGCGCTTTTCAGGATTGAAATGTAAAAGATCAACATTTCAACTTCAATTTGTTCCAGATTTCTTCTTTCAGTATGCGCCTGTCTGTCACTTCTTATGATGTAGAAGATTATTTTCTTCGTTATCAGATAAAACATATCCTTAAACGAAGAAAATTTAAAGAAATTGGTTTTTGTTCATTGTTATTAAAAAAAATAAAATAAAAATATAATATAAAATGCAACTCAATCTGTGATAGAGCATATTTTTACAGTTTTCCCTCCAATGTGCATATTTGGTCAGTTTATAGTTCATTAATGCATGCGTATTTTAAGGTTTGATTGTGCATGAACATCCAGGCCTGGGGCGGCAAAATTTGTGAAAAAACCTGCTTATTTACCGTATATAACTAAATTTTTTTTAATACAAGTCCCCCAGCGTATTAGGATATTTCTCGGTGTTGGAGTGGTAAAGGGGGAGGGGAGCAAAAGAGTCCACTGCCTAAATCCGCACCTGCTAATTTCATTTTGTTTTTGTGAACCACTTTTCCTATTGTGCCGCCTCCTGATATCTAGCTCCCGGGGCACATGCCCCCACTGCCTCCCTCCCTACCTCTGGTAGACGGTAAATCACATAATATAGAAAAAAATGTATTGTCTAACCCAACTTCTCAGACATATATATGCCTTAATGAAATACTGAAATAAATTAAATTTTATTTTCAATTTGAATTGGCAACAAATGTTTGCAAATGGATTCCGTTGAATTCGAAACTTTTTGATGGGTCGATGACGTCTCTCTCTCTCCCCCGAGAAAATGGATTTGTTTCCCCGGGTGAAATAATTAATTAGACGAATTCCTGAATTCTGAATTGAATTTAATTAATTTTCCAAGTAAATTTTATTTCAAAGTTTATTCTTTTTTTTTTCTTTTCTTTTGAGACTAGAAAATTAATCAACGTATTTTCTTATTTAATAAGGAAATACTTTTTAAAATGGAATTTCACATAATTTAATAATTAATATACACCAAAGGGAATAAGAAGAGGAGGGATGAATAAAAAAGAAAAGGTCATTACATTTAAGAAAAAAAAAACGTGAAGATCCATCAAAATCTCGACATCAAATTTTTGACATGAATCCAATACTTTCTCTCTATATATTTCATATATAGGAATATAAATAAAGAATTTTGTAAACCCTGAATTTATTGTATATTGGAAAATTCGCAAATTAAGATTTCTCCTTCGGTATTCCATATTAGCCGCCTCGCCATTTTAGACAATGATGGCACCTCAACAGGCGAGAACCACTCCATTAACAGAATAAAAAAATATAGAACAAAAAATTTTTTATTTTATTAAAATAAATTAAAATCTAACAAAATAATTCAATTAATTTGGGATTAGTAATTTCATTTATTTCTATCTATTCTCTATCTCAGTGATTTTCTGGTGTGCCCCGGCACCCAAGGGTGCCGAGTGATTGGCTAAGGGGAGCCGCGAAATATTGAGATAAACCAAAAAAATTACCCTATACTTAAGTAAGCTAACAAAACTAATGATGTATTTTTGCCCAGTGTCTGTTGTAAAGTTAACTATATTAGGGAGCGTACAAGTATTACGTAACGCAATTTTTGAAGATTTTTGACCCTCCCTCCCCCCATGTAACGCGCCGTAACATTTTTCTGGACCCCCCCCCTAGACGCTACGTAACGCTCAAGTGGCCATTTTTTATCTAAAAGTACCAGAAATCGCTAAAATACCAGTTACGAAACGCGTTGTTCAGCCCCCCCCTCCCCCTTGTAACACGTGGTAACGTTTTAAGAGACCCCCTCCCCTCCCAAATTGCGTTACGTAATACTTATACCCTCCCTTATGTTATGGTGTATGTTACTTATTATATTGAATATAATATTTCATGTTTCCTGCTCAAGTTAAAAAAAAATATATTTTGAAATGTAATAAATAAAATTTGCTAAATGGTATGTGCTAAATAGCATGTCCTAATTTGAGAAACGACTTCCTCAAGCGCCTGTTGTCTAATGGTCTTTCCCATACTGTAGTATAGCAACCCAAATAGAATCCTATATGTAGATTGAATATTAGGCTGGGATGAGTAGAGTAAAGGGGTTGGAGAATAATAACCAGCAACTTTACAGCTCCACCTGACGTCCTTTTATTTGGCAGATATTTCGATGCGTAGAACACACATCATCTTCAGTGCCGCGAGGATATAGTAGGTGGGCTTAGTCTATTTATATCAAATGCCTTAGGGGCGTTAAACATAGTGGTGAGGTGCCTTCTCTAAGCTGATGACCGCTCTGTGTCTATAGCAGAATTCTATACCAATTCTGCTATAGACACAGAGCGGTCATCAGCTTAGGGAAGGCACCTCCGTTATGTATAACGCCCCTAAGGCATTCGATATAAATAGACTAAGCCCACCTACTATATCCTCGCGGCACTGAAGATGATGTGTGTTCTACGCATCGAAATATCTGCCAAATAAAAGGACGTCAGGTGGAGCTATAAATTTGCTGGTTATTATTCTCCAACCCCTTTAGAATCCTATATTTTTACTTTCTCATACCTTATACAGTATATGAAATTTATAGAGAGAAAGTATTGCGATCATGTCAAAAATCCAATGTCGATATTTTGGTGGATATACACGTTTTGAAAAATAACCAGCAGTCAACATTTAAAATACACAGAGTCTATGGAAATTTTGAATTAAATGACTTTTTTACTTAAAAAAAAAAGTCCATGAACTTGTGGATATAAAGGTTTAGACAAAGAAAATAGTTCGCACCTAAGACAGATTCCTCTCACCTGATACGATTTTTTTTCTCTATCTTTAATTGTAAAAATAAACTTAAACTCTGTTTAAAAACTGTATCTATCACCAAGATACAAAAATTTTGTTATCCAATTTTATTCAAGATATCCGAAGTAAAAAATAAAATCAATGGACCTTAATCTTTAAAAAACACTTAAATAAAACAAATATATTAATTAGTATATTTCATGTCGATTTAATCGATTTATTTCATGACATCTTCCCTTTATCAAAAGAGATTATCATAAATAATTGCTTCGAATGTCGAAAGAGAGATCATCATTTACGCATAGTATGTAATGTGTTAAGCCGTTTTTCGTGATCTTTTAGTGATATCTCACTGGATGACCTTGTAAACGTCAGAGATTTAAAATATCACTCAAAATATAATACCCCTTTTTGAATTTTTATTTTATAGGTGACCCAAATGATTAACTCAATAAATGCTCTCTAGCTTTTCTTAAGCGTTTTTAATTTGTAATGATTCATTCTAGACAGATTTGACAAATATGCATGTGTGGTTTGCTTTTTGGTGCGTCGAAAAATCCATTAGTAATTAAGTCATTTGGGTTGCCTACTTTCTGGTAACCAAAAACAAACAAATTTAGGGAGACATTTTTTTTTATTTTGAGAAGAGTTAGTTTTTGGTTACTGGAAGGGTAGGCAATCTAAATGACTTAATCACTAATGGATTTCTCGACGCTCTAGAGCAGACCTCACATGCGCAGTAGTTAAAATGCCTAGAATACATTTTACTAATTCATTTACAAAGAAACTAAAAGTGTAAAATATTGTTTGCTATAAGCTTCAAGGGGGTTCAGGAGCGACGTCTAAACGATGAATTTATTGTTATTATTAATCCCATATTAATTAAGAAATTTTTAAAATAAGCTTAGATGATTTATTTAAAATTCAACTGTCAAATTAGTTCAGCATTCTTGCAATAGATGGCAGGCTAGTCTAACAGCTGATTCCCTTTTGCCTATATCTGGACTATATTTATATATTTTTATGCTTTTATAAAAGATACATAATATATAATAACATTTATAAAGTATTTATTGTTAAAAGATCAAATAAAATCAACCAAATGCATTAAATATTATTAGCTACCATGCTGACATCTCTTGGCAAATTTTTGAATTACTTGATTTTTGGGCATACTTTTTATGACACACAACGCCATCTTATCGGGTAAAACATGCGTAACACCTTGGCTCCCGTTCTCCCTTAAGGGAAAATATTTTTTTATTTTCCTCACATCCTCACTTTAGTTACGCCCCTAAATAGTTAAAAAAAATCAAAGATTTTGATTACATATTTGTATATAATAAAAATTAGATAAGTTTAAGCGAATGACTAATCCATTTCTCGCTCTAATAATTTTTTAATCAAAATTTGTTATTTGTTATCGCAAATATTATATGTTTATTATTTTACAAACAAACTAAGTTGGTGTTCTGAAATTTTCAATACACGATGGTCTTAAAATATTAATACTCTCTAATTTGAATCCCACTCTCAGGACCGTACCAACCAGGTGGGTGTAGCCAGGGAACAAATTTATTTTAATCAAGGGCAAACGTGTAAGTTGTTTTTTCAAAAATTAGAAATTTCATTATAATTAGAGTAATTTGGGTTGGTATTTGAAGAAGAGGATTTCGTAAATGTTTAGAACCTTGATTACAATAAATATAATGGGATACAATCAAACAATATATTTGTATATTAATATGAATACGAGTATTGAACGTTGAACCGTAGCGCAGTGGTAAAGCATTATTTTCTTGTGCTGGGGAGGGGGATTCGATCCCCGTCACAAGCGAGAAAAAATGTAACTTGGCCTCAAAAGCCCTTAAGCAAATAAATCAAATTCAAAATTGATATATAAATCTATATATATAATAGCAGTATCCGTCTGTCTGTCACTCTCTGTTTGACCAACTTCCCGTTTTGAAACGAAATTTTTTATTGAGAAGTATGAATAAAAGGCCCCCGAGTTTGGAGTAGTAGGTAGCGCGCCTACCTCCTATACCAAACGTCGCGGATTCGGACCCAGGCAGTCCGATGATTTTATTTAAGCCATTTGGATACCAGATGGCTTAAATAGAAATGCCCTGACCCCACAATAGATATATTCTCTACAACGGTTATCGTCAAAGTCTTATATGGCCTAAGTTGCCGAAAAGACTGTGTGAATGTGAGTGTGAATGAGAAAAAAGTGTGAATGTTTAAAAAAAAAAAAAAAAAAAAAAAAAAAAAAAAGTATGAATAAATAAAATTCGGAGATGATTTTCAGGCCAATTTATCTGGATTAACTCCTTCCGCTATGGGTCAACGTTTCGAAGCCATCTTCATGATATGCTTAAAGGTTCCCCAAATTCCTATAACTTTGTGAGACGCGGCTAGTCTCTTATCTAATAGTTAAGCTGACTATGCTAGACGAGTCTTATCGAAGTTTTTGAATAAATTTACATTAATATAGGCCAGTGGTTCCCAACCTTTTTTGACCCATCGCCCCTTTCTGGAGGTTGACTAACACCTATCGCCCCCCCCCCCTTTACATTTTCATTGTATGCCTTATTTTAATTTGAAGTAAAGTGTAAATAATAAAACAGTTTTATTATTTTAAACAATTTTATTACCGTAGGCCTATATACAGGGCCGCAGACAGACTTGACAGGCCCCAGGGTTACTTAGTAATACGCCCCCCCCCAAAAAAAAAAAAAAAAAAAAAACAAAGTTTTTTTTTTAGTATGTAAAAGGCTATTGTGGCCTTCATGCCAACACTTTTTTACACAGTTTTTGACACAACTTTTGAAATAGTTATTCGTAGCTTACAATATTTATTTAAATAAAGTTATATAAAATTTTTTCAAAATTTCCTAAACAAAGAGTTACAAAGTTTTAATTTATCGAGGCCAAATCCGGACAGAGAATTTCCGGGGGAATCTGGGGTATGGAAAATTTTTTGAAAATTAGCCACTGAAATCTGCATTTTTAGCTATCCTGAGTCGTGAAAAAGATCAAACTTGATTTGAGCTTAAAGGGCCCGGGCCTCATGAGAAAAAAAAAATTCAAGAAAATGATTTTTTTTAATTTAAATTTAAGATTTGAGCTAAAAGTGACGTTTCAATTCTAGATTGGAATTATCTTCAGACTATTTTATTTTTATGATAATATTTTGTCCTCTTCTATCCTGACCATCCTGTAAATATGAGATTTTTCTCTTTGATTTTTATTTTTTTAAATTTTAGTAAACTAATAATTTTTCTCCCTTTGAATACTCATCGCCCCCCAATCGCCCCCCGCTTATTTATCGCCCCCCTGAAAACCCAAATCGCCCCCTTGGGGGCGATCGCCCCCAGGTTGGGAACCACTGATATAGGCAATACATATCTGGAAAATCTCAAATATGAAAATTTTATATGCTTATATGATCGATATAAATAAAATTTCCTTAAGAATTTTTCTGGGTACAGGGTACTCAGAAGTATAGAAAATTTATTTATGATAAATTTACGTTTAGCAGGGAGGTTGAATAAATTGCCAAGCGTTTCGGGCTATGCTCGCAAAATTAGCCAGTTAGGCTAAAAAGAACGTGTCGACATTTTATTCAAGTAGTTTTTAACAATATCTAACTCGATAATGGATTCACAAAATTTGAGAGTTTGAAATCAATCGATAAAGATATTAGTTTAGAATATGGGTCATAAAGTGGCGGATATAAGGTCAAGAAAATTTCGCGCCCAGGAGTAAGTGCGAGTAGCGCCCTCCCCCACCCTCAGATTCGATTTTTCCCTCTATAAATTTGGCGCCCTTCTCTGTTTTCAATTGTGCCCTACAAATAATATCATAATTGAATGAATTAATGGATTTTTATTTGTAAAATTTTAGAAGTCGAAACTTTATCCTATCTAAGATCGAAAGATAGCTCTTATCATGGCCTTGATTCTCTAGTTTAATTGATTAATCACTAGTCGCTGATTTACCTCATCAATGGCAGGCAGAGGCTCATCGGGAATTTTCTTCGTTAAAATTTTATTTAAAGGCTCGTCTACAAAAAACTCATCAACGAGGAATTGATAGATTTGGCATCGATCGTCAACAGTCGCTGGTTCAATTCGTATCCCAGTTGGCGTTGTAGTAGACGAAGGCATTTTAATTTAATTCGCCGGCAAAGTCAATGTCTTGGCATTCAAACAAATATTGCGAAACAAGCAAACGAGTGAAGCCGGCCGGCAACACGGTCGACTGACAATCTGCGCGTGCGCTTTATTCCAAGCGCGCTTGCGCTATCACATCAATTGTAACCCTCCCCCTCTCGGCCGCCCACTCGCTTGAAAAAAATATTCTCAATTAGCAAAAAAAAAAATGCTTATTACTAGTCAAGGCGAAAATGATAATGACGTGAATGGCGAGCATGTACGTGAATGTGTTTGAAAAAAAAAAAAAAAAAAAAAAAAAACATTTTAAACAACCCATCTCTATAATTCGTACACACATGGGCTCTCTTATCTACTAAAGTTTGTTTGTTTGTTTTTTAAACAAATTTCCGTATTTTTATCTTTCAATTGAAATATTTTTTTTTTTACTTTCTCTTACCTCTATATATATGTTAATATTAATAGAGAGAGAAAGTATTGGATTCATGTCAAAAATTTGATGTCGAGATTTTGATGGATATACACGTTTTGAGGTCCCCTGAATCCAAAAAAGTGGTTTTCGCGACATGGGCTGTCTGTCTGTGTGTCTGTGAACAAAATATCTCATGAACGGAAAGAGCTATGAGGTTGAAATTTTATACTTAAGTTAGGCACCCCCCTGGGACGTGACACGAAGCTTTTGAACAAAATTGACCAAAGAGTACTGGTACTTTACTGATGCACATTTTCATTTTTTTTTTTTTTTTTTTTTTTGATTTTCTCAAAATTCGCTCCGATATTTTTTTAAATTCAAAAATCAATTATTTTTTAGATTCTCTTTAAAATGTATATTCTCATTTTATCATTGAAATCTTCTGAAGACCACTTTACTCTTGTACTCCATAGAAAAGATAGGAGAAATGGTTGTCATGGTAACAAAATATAAATATTTTCAACATATAAATTTTACATCTTGAAAATCGAATGTACCGTACTGTCGGAAACTGAACATATGTCGACACAAAAAATCTGGTGTGACAAGCTTAGAACTGGCGCACAGCAGATCTTTTTTTTAACATCATATACATGGCTTTTATTTTTTGACACTTCTTTACTCCTGTTTCTCAGACCTGAGTGACACAGTCCCTCCCGTTTGTACTGTACATACACCAATTATTAAAGATCACTTAATTTTGATAAACATTTACCCTTTTAGTAAAAAGTAAAAAACAGACAAATGACATGAATTTAAGTCCTTAATTAATCAAATTACAATAAAAACCGATTAGGGTAATGTTTTTATTTCTCTGAGCAGGGGCGGCTTTAGCGGGTAGGCAGGGTAGGCAACTGCCTACCCAATAATAATGTCGGTTTTGGCATAAGCTACAACAGAGTTCAATTTTAATAATTATTTAATTTATATCCACTGTTGTAGTTAAAAAAAATGTCATCCTTTTCTGTGTAAGTAAACACAAAACTGAATTAATTACAGTTTTCAATAGAAGGTATATACATATTTCAATAAACATTAAAACATTGTTGAGGCTCATAATTAAATAAAATAATTATAATTATCACAATTATTTAAACATTGTAACTATATGTATTCTATGCAATAACTACTTCTAATCAATGTGATTTGATATGTCAACGCAACTTTGTCGTTTTTATTTCACAAAACAATAACTTTAATTAAAAATGTTGACACTCCGGAAAGTTGCCCACCCAATATCTTCATCCTAGAGCCGCCACTGTCTCTGAGTTTAGAATGAAAACGGAAAAACAAAATAAAAATATTTTTTTTCTCGATATTCGTACTTGCATCGATAAAATGAAGATATATTAGTGAAAATATTGACGAAAAAACAGAATACATTTAGATTTAGGTTTAATAAAAAACAAGGATACGTGTACTTAAATGGGAAATGTCAAATTTGTATGCCCACCAGTAGAAATGCGCGCCCAAAAAAAGGTCACGTGTTCTGGATTGGTCTTTTAAAATACAAACCACGTCTTAAACAATCAAATTATTTCTTTTTAATGGCAATACTTATCCTGCTTTTACGATTTTAGTAGAGTGATTTTATATTTAAGTATATATAGGGAGTTTCTAATAAAAAAAAAAAAAACTAATTTGATCGATAGTTAATAAATATTACATTGATATGAATCTCTATCACTGACATTAAAAAATTTTAAAAGGCAATTGCTTCTCAAGTTATTTATTATTAAATTTTTCAATTAATAAAATACAAAGTAATTTTACCTTACGAGTAATGAGAGTAAATTGATCATAAAAAAAAGAGACAAAAGAATTCAACTTTAAAATTTATACTTTCATAATTAAATTTTATTTTGCATATAATTTAAGCCCTTATAACTTTATACTTAATAAAAATTTTATCGTCTTATAAGAAAAAGAAAAAAAAAATACTTGACATAAAATGATAAAAATTCGTACATTTTATTGTCAATCTTTATTTTATAAATCTGTTTTAATAAAAGCTTTAAATAATAAATGAAGAAATAGGGGCAAATTGTATTTAACCTCAGACAGTGCGTTGAATTAACTGTTCTGTATTTAATACACAAATAATGCTTGGATATAAAATTAGAGTTTATTTAATGTGTTCGGTTCTTGAAGCAAATACCAATTTATAGAGATTAATAAAAATATAATAAAAAAAAAATGCTTTTATTTAAATTGAACTAAAAAGAGAGAAATAATTTAATTGTTCTTGTTAAAATTGTTGAATATTTATGACTTAAAATAAAAGCGTGGGGCGCTCATTGATAGCTTAAGGAATTGTATATACTTAGAGCCTCGGAATCACTTCGAAGTGCCCCACGCTTTTATTTTAAGTCATAAATATTCAACAATTTTAACAAGAACAATTAAATTATTTCTCTTTTTTTAGTTCAATTTAAATAAAAAAGCATTTTTTTAAAAGTTTTTTTTTTATTATATTTTATATTTTAAACTTTTTAGTCTTTTTTATTATAGAGTATTAAAAAAAAAGAAGGCAGGATGCGTGAAATAAAGTACCACATACCCGACTCACAATTTGCGTCATCAAAAATGACCCTTAAATATCAAACTTCACACCTCTAGCTCATCGGAAAGTAACTTACACAAAGACTCAAAGTTGGTGATTTTGAAAGAGTAAGTGAATAAAAGCATTTAATTAAAAACAGTTTGAAATTTTAGACAGCGCCTTTATCTTTGCTATTATTAACACCACTAGCGAGCTGTTTGACGCTCTGCTCTTATCGACGCGCTAATCGCTTATAGCAGCTCCAACATAATCGCACCCTAAATAATTTCATACTGCACTAAATTCTCCAATTTTCCTAAACAAACTACGAATTTTTTACAAATAAACACAAAAAAATTAAATTACTCTTTAATTATTTTATAAATTATATACACTAGACTGGTCGAAATATGGAAATTTCCAAACAAAAAAAAGAGCAATAAAAATAAATGCTAAAAGTTCAAACAAACCTTCTACAAAAAGCTCAATTTCGGGGAGATGTTCATCCCCTCTCTGGCTCCGTGCTTGCTCA
>JAKCPI010014661.1:0-12827 GCA_023213315.1 Euborellia annulipes | reverse complement strand
GGCTTTGCGCCTTCATCGCCCTTTGGCTTTTCGTCTTCGCCTTCCTTGGAAGGCCCCACCGGCGCCCTTTGGAAGGCGCCTCAGGCGCTCTTGGGTCTGGCGCCTCCGTGCTGGCACGGAGTGCACGCCCGCCAGGAACGGCCCTGGCAATAGATGGCAGGCTAGTCCTACAGACGATCCCCTAATAGCCTATATTTATATATTTTTATGCTTTTATAAAAGATACATAATATATAATAACATTTATAAAGTATTTATTGTTAAAATATCAATGAAAATCAACCAAATGCATTAAATATTATTAGCTACCATTCTGACATCTCTTGGCAAATTTTCGAATTACTTGATTTTTGACATACTTTTTTATGACACACAACGCCCTCTTATCGGGAAAAACATGCGTAACTAGGGTTGGTCGAATCGATTTCGATTTTAATCGAAAATCGATTTTGAGCTTCGATTTTCGATTAAAATCGAAATCGATTCAGTGTTTTGAAAAAATCGAAAAAATCGATTTTTGACGGCCGATTTTCGATTTTCGATTTTCCAACAAAGTGATTTTAGCGACATGATCTGTCCGTCTGTGTTCAATTTTAAGCTTGAAGGATTTGAGCTATGAGGTTGGAATTTAAGATAGACACCCCCTGGAGCGAGAAAATAAGCGGTTAATTAAAATTGGCCAAAAAGTACTTGTACTTTACTGAGGTAGTTTTTCAGGTTTTTTTGATTTTCTTAAAAATAACCCCAACGATTTTGATTAAAATTCAAAAAATCAATTATTTTTTAGATGCTTTTAAAATGTATATTCTCATTTTGAAGTACACTTTACTCTTGTATTTCATAGGAAAGATAGGAGAATTTGTTGCAATGGTAACAAAATATAAATATTTCCCCCTCGGGGCTTGGTGTAGTGATACCAAATGGCTTAAATAAGAATGCCTGGACCCCTAATATGTGTGTATTATCAATAACGGATATCGTATATTGTACCGGTAAAAGTCTTAAATGGTTTAAGTTGCCGAGAAGACTGTGTGAATGTGGTGTGAATGAGAAAAAAAAGGGTGTTTTAGAAAAAAATCTTGGAATTCAAATGTACCTTAAGTTTACTGTCGGAACCTAAATATATGTCCACACAAAAATCTGGTGTGACAAGCACAGAACACAACTTTCGCTTACTGAAGATAAGAGAAAGTTGTGCTGTGCGACGAGTCCCACCATATTTTTTGAGAAATATAGAAGCTGATGTTTAGTTCTCTTGGTTTGTTAAAATTTACGTTATAACGTAAAAACTTTTTTTTTTATATTGAAAAGTCATTTCGGCTGCAGAGGCCATTTGACTTTTATAAATTTATTGATTATTTTATTTAATACATGTATCGATGGCTTCCGGCGGGCGTTCAATGGTCTTGTTTTTCGGGGGCCACCTATCCCGATTTTCAGCACCACTTGGCGTTGCTTAACAATGATGATCTTGGTGGCTGTTGTTAACGTTAAAACTTAAGTTATAAACACTAAATATGTTATACCATATACAATGTGTTGGTTTTTAAAGAAGTTATAAAGACTGAATAAATTGATTTGGGCATCAGTAATGCAACGTTCTATTTTCTTGTTCCACAAACCGCTTGGAAATCGTAAGCAGAACCTTAAAATCAACTTATGGGCATAGTGAAAGATTTTTTTGCAAAAAAATCGAAAATCGATTAAAATCGATTTTTTTAAGGCAAAAATCGATTTTTAAAAAATCGATTATTTGGTTTCGATTTTAAAAATCGAAAATCGATAATCGATTCAGCCTCCGAATCTACCAACCCTATGCGTAACTTCTACCTCTTGAACCCTTAGTATTATCTTTATTAGCACATATTAGCTGAGTAAGTAACTATTCCAAAATATAAACGCACCTCAAAGTCACCGTATATTTTTGCTCTCATTAAATAGAATGTCTTCTAGTTTCATAGACCAGGGGCGTATATAGAAATTTTTTTTCGGGGGGGGCCCGAACTCAAAAAATTTTTCTGCGGAAAAATTTTTTTTTAAGAAACTATATTTTTTTTCACACGAAATTTTTTGCGGAACATTTTTTTCTATTGCGAAACCAAAGTTGTCAATCCTGCGGAAAAATTTGTTGCGCTGATGTCTGTATATCCCTATATATGTATATGTGTTTGGGAAATTTCGGGAGGGGCCCGGGCCCCCTCGGGCCCCCATAAATACGCCCCTGTCATAGACCAATCATAATATCCCTTAAGCACCTGAGAGAGAGAGAGAGAGAGAGAGAGTCTCTCTTAATTATTTTCGACTAGAGAGCCTATGCAATTCCTAGTTCCGTCTCTCTTTTACGGGAGGTCATAAATTCCACACTCGGATGTGACTATAAACCAAAAATACATTAAATAAAAGTGAATTGGCAAGAGAGAAAGCATTATGGAGATGAAACACCGAACTGAATATCCATCATGTGACATTGAAACAAAAACGAATTTAATTTCTCTAGTCTTAAGGCGGGGCAGGAGCGAAGGTGTTACGCATGTTTTTCCCGCTAAGATGGCGTTGTGTGTCATTAAAAGTATGCCCAAAAAAATCAAGTAATTCAAAAATTTGCCAAGAGATGTCAGAATGGTAGATAATAATATTTAATGCATTTGGTTGATTTTCATGGATCTTTTAACAATAAATACTTTATAAATGTTATTATATATTATGTGTCTTTTATAAAAGCATAAAAATATATAAATGGATAAATGTGGGCAGGAGCAGCCAATAAATAGACTCTGTATGCAGACTCAATCACCGGAGACGTTTCGGTTCCTTTTATTTAAGAACCATCTTCAGTCCTTACTAAAAAAAAATCTGGTGTGACTGGCGCACAGCACACAACTTTCTCTTACCTTCGGTAATCGAAAGTTGTGTACTGTGCTTGTCACACCAGATTTTTGTGTCGACATGTATTTAGTTTCCGACAGTAGGGTACAATTGAATTCAAGATGTAAAATTTATAAGTATGGGGAAATATTTATATTTTGATACCATGGCAACCATTTCTCCTATCTTTTCTATGGAGTACAAGAGTAAAGTGGTCTTCAGAAGATTTCAATCACAAAATGAGAATATACATTTTATAGAGAATCTAAAAAATAATTGATTTTTGAATTTTAAAAAAAATCGTTGGAGCAAATTTTGAGAAAATCGAAAAAAACTGAAAAAGTGAATCAGTAAAGTGCTAGTACTCTTTAGTCGATTTTGTTCAAAAGCTTCGTGTCACGTCCCATGGGGTGCCTAACTTAAATATAAAATTTCAACCTTCTAGCTCTTTTCGTTATTGAGATATTTTGTTCACAGACAGACTATGTCTCGAAAACCACTTTTTTGGATTCAGGGGACCTCAAAACGTGAAGATCCATCAAAATCTCGACATCGAATTTTTGACATGAAACCAATACTTTCTCTCTCTCTATATTAACATATATACATAGGTAAGAGAAAGTAATATACATTTAACATTAACAGTATATATATAAAAATTGATTGTACAAAATTAATAATAAAATTATTAAAATATTTTGTAAAATAAAATAAATCTTGGTCTTACGATTGAAATAAAATTGCACAGAGTTAGTCAGTGTTATAGGCATATACATTGTTGTTTCGTCATAAGAATGGTACAGATGTATATTTTGGGTCAAAAATGTTTTACGATGGTTTCTGACCGAGAGTGACCTCGGATTTTATTTATTAATATACATTAATTATAGTATTATTTTTTTATAAATAATAAAAGTAGATAAAGGAACATTTATCTTTTAATATAAACATATACAAATTTTAAATAAAAATTAATTTCAGACCTTTCGGTATTCGTCATAATTTGACGTTTCGGTGGATCATCACTCAATTACTGGAGGAAAATGGCATCGTAAACTCTACTCAGGTTCTCACTATCTCTTTGAAAATTGATAGAACTATCACCAAACGCCCTAATGTAATAAATTTTGTACAATCAATTTTTATATATACACTGTTAATGTTAAATGTATATTTTTAGTAAGGACTTAAGATGGTTCTTAAATAAAAAGGAACCGAAACCTCTCCGGTGATTGAGTCTGCATACAGAGTCTATTTATTGGCTGCTCCTGCCCACATTTATCCATCTATACATTTCACAGCCACTATTTCGAACAAAAATATATAAATATAGGCTAATACTATATCGGCTGTTAGACTAGCCTGCCATCTATTGCAAGAATGCTGAACTAATTTGACAGTTGATTTTTAAATAAATCATCTAAGCTTATTTTAAAAATTTCTTAATTAATATGTGATTAATAATAACAATAAATTCATTTTTAAATTTAAAAAAAAATTAAAGATTATTGTTTTTTTGTATTTGCTTGATAACAAAAAAATTAATTACGATAATTTTTTAATAAGTCATTAAAAAAATTATAGCTCGATGTCCCAATAATCTCTTATGAATTTAATTCATTAACCGCATTGAAAAATTCCTTATAATAGTCTAGTTTTTTTTTTAAAGTATGTGTAGACGTGGTGGCTACACAGGACACGTGACTGCAAACTTGACATGCACGTGCAATCTTTTTGTACAAGCCAACTATTTTGTGCAAGCATTTTAATTGTGCAAGCCGCTTGATGTTAATATAAACAAATGAATTTGTTTATATTTACATGTTTTTTAATGACAGCTGTATGATTTTGTTTTGATTTTTTATCAAAATTAACGAATATTTTCTATTTCTTCTGTTATTATTTCAAAAACTATTCAGTTTTCGGGAAAATATCAAAGAATAAAAACTTTTTAAAATAGAGTATTTTATCATAATATAATAAAGAAATTGAAAATTTCAAAATTTTTGAAAAAACTTTTTAAGTAAAGTACTACTTCCAAGTGACGTATTTACTCCAAAAGTTGATAGAAATCTACAATATTAGTGTAAGGAGCATATACCAAATTTCATCGATCTGGCTGCTTTGGTTTTTAAGCAATCGTGTTCACACACACACCCAGACGTAATTCCAAAAGAATATACGAGAAAGTCTCGGGGAAGTCATTCCCAATATTTTTTTTCAATATTCCGGTACATGATGGTTTTATATTACACCAACCTCTATAATTCACTAGCCACTTCCTTTGCCGTTACCCACCTCCTATCGCCCCTCTCTCTGTGTCAGTCATCAGCCCCGCATGAGATTGCAAGCCTTGCAGAGGAGAGTTTTTGGTTGCCTATCCGATTGGATTTCACTAATCCTTTCTCTCTCCCTGTCGTGTCAAATATCTTCGGAAATACTTGTAAAGAAGCCACTTTTAAACTTTAAGAGTCTTTAACAGCTTCTTCTTTGCATTTGTCGATTGATATTTTATTTATTACTAGCCGCTACGCTCGCCTTCGGAGGGCTTTGCGTCTTTGCCCTCTGGACCCTCGCATTTCTTAATCAAGTGCTGCAATTTTATTTCAGGCAGTTAATAATAATCATATCTGGCTTATTAAAAAATATCACACTCTTAACTTAAAAAATAAAATCTATTACGGTGACGGAGTGTGTGCAATTCCCTCTTCTCGTGGAGTTGCCTGGGGGCTATTGTGGTCAGGGGGGGTCAAACTCGGTTTGTTTACATTTTTCCCATTTCAAGAGATTGACGTCATGGAGATCCTCCTTTTGTAAAATATCTTTCGGGACAAACCATTTATAAATATTTATATACAGCATACTAGCCGCGCCGCCCGCCTTCGGCGGGCGTCGCGTCTAGCGGGGCTACGCCCTGACCCCCCAGCCGCTGGCTCGGGCCCGCCTGCGGCGGCCCTCGCCTTTCTTAAATATGAGAAACCGCCTGGCGTCTGGGCAGGGGGCTACGCCCCCCCCTGGACCCCCCAGCCTCTGGCTCGGGCCCGCCTGCGGCGGACCCTCGCCTTTCTTAGATATGAAAAACCGCCTGGCGTCTAGACAGGGGGGCTACGCCCCCTGGACCCCCAGCCGCTGGCTCGGGCCCGCCTGCGGCGGACCCTCGCCTTTCTTAGATATGAAAAACCGCCTGGCGTCTAGACAGGGGGCTACGCCCCTGGACCCCCCACCAGCTGGCTCGGGCCCGCCTGCGGCGGACCCTCGCCTTTCTTAGATATGAAAAACCGCCTGGCGTCTAGACAGGGGGGCTACGCCCCCCTGGACCCCCCACCGCTGGCTCGGGCCGCCTGCGGCGGACCCTCGCCTTTCTTAGATATGAAAAACCGCCTGGCGTCTAGACAAGGGGGCTACGCCCCTGGACCCCCCCCACCAGCTGGCTCGGGCCCGCCTGCGGCGGACCCTCGCCTTTCTTAGATATGAAAAACCGCCTGGCGTCTAGACAGGGGGGCTAGCCCCCCGACCCCCCAGCCGCTGGCTCGGGCCCGCCTGCGGCGGACCCTCGCCTTTTCTTAATTATAAAAGAAAATTATTATTACTACGTATTCCAATCCAGTGCCAGCTTGAGGATTTGTTTACCTTCATAGAATACACAACTGCAAAGAATACATTAATTTTTCTCTATACATTTCCTATGGGAGAAATCGTAACTTTATCAATTAATAACTCAAAAGTTATAGGAATTTCGGCACCCGAGTATTTTTCCGGGACTCTCCATAACGTCCTTTATAAGACTGCAAAATTTCGTTTCAAAATTCCAACGGGAAGTTGGTCAAACAGAGCGTGACAGACGGACAGACGGACGGACAGACGGACAGACGGACAGACGGACGGACAGACGGACAGACGGACACACCGCAATTATTATATATAGATTATTAATAAAGCAGTGTAAATACCAGGGACTAAATTAGAATCAGAAACTATACAATTTGCAAATAAAACAAAATGAATGTGAACTAGGTTATGTGTACAGTCAACAAAGCTGCCAAATAGAAAAATACAAGCAAGGAGGAGCTTCATGACGTGGACCAATCAAAAACTGTGACCTGAAAATTGTTTATTTACTAGTTTCTGGCCAACCTGTGTATTTAAAGACCTTGATTGTGGTGAGATCCAATATACCAATCCAGTGCCTGCTTGAGGATTTGTTTACATTAAGTAAATATTTTTATTTAATGAAAAATATCGCAGGCCAAGGATTTGAACAGGGATCTTCTTTGTAGAAGCCCACTACGCCAGCCCCCCCCCTCCCCCCCCCCCGAATCGCTATAAATTGGTATTTGCTTCAAGATATTAATAGAAAACGTGAATATTGGTGAGGAGGTGAAGATTTTGTTAAGTCTGCATAATGTTATAATTGACAGATAAGGTTTTGAACATAACCTCGTATTTTCAAAATATATCTGTCAAAATTCACTATGATTTTAAATAAATATATTAAATATATTTTAACTGTTAAATTTATTAATATATTAAATTAAATTAAAATATTAGCCTAAATTAAATTATTATAATTTGTTTATTAATTAAATAAACCCATTATTAAAAATATAATATATTATATTAAATATTTTAAATATAATAGATATTAAATATAAATAGATTTAAAAGTTGATTGAATTGAAGTGGCAGAAAAACGTCAAACAAAAAGTAAGTAAATTTATTTATTTTAAATTAAAAAAAAAAAATACTGTAGATTAACTTACAATTTGTTTGTGTTTTTTGCGCCACTTCATTCAATAGTTTGTCTAACAAAATATATTATGAAAATTTTTTCTCCTTTTTTTTATTCCCCAATGAGGGCCTGGAAATACTTCACTTATTAAAATGTCTATATCCATCTCCGATCAGAGCGTCAATTGAACTTCGAACACATGTAGGAAATAAATTAAACCTTTCTTCTGCCTAATTAACGAAAATATTTTTTTTTTTTTATTGATTAATAATCAAACTTTCATCATCTAATCAACTTTAAATAGTTTCGAATAACAAACAGAAAGAGAGGATGTCAGCCAAAAGGAGAGAACATCTTTAAATAGTTTCGTTGCTAAATCATTTTGATAAGGACGATGTTATGCATAAAAGAACCAAGCGCCATTATGATCGAAATTGAGATAAGGCCGCCATCTTGTAGGGAAAAAAGAAGATCCTACTTTTTTACTTTCTCTTAGCCTATATATGAAATATATAGAGAGAGAAAGTATTGCGATCATGTCAAAAATTCGATGTCGAGATTTTGATGGATATACATGTTTTGAGGTCCCCTGAGTCCAAAAAAGTGGGTCCCGCAAATTGGTCTGTGTGTGTGTATGTATGTATGTATGTATGTATGTGTGGACAGATTTTTAGCATGAAGGAATTGAGCTACCGGATTGAAATTTTATATTTAACTTAGGTACCTTCCCACACGCTCAAAATAAGCTTTTGAACAAAATCGGCCAAAAAGTACTAGTACTTTACTGATGTACTTTTTCAGTTTTTTTCGATTTTCTCAAAATTCCCTCAAGGATTTTTTTAAAATTCAAAAATCAATTATTTTTTAGATGCTCTTTAAAATGTATATTCTCATTTTGCCGTTGAAATCTTCTGGAGACCACTTTACTCTTGTTCTTTTAGCATGAAGGAATTGAGCTACCGGATTGAAATTTTATATTTAACTTAGGGACCTTCCCACACGCTCAAAATAAGCTTTTGAACAAAATCGGCCAAAAAGTACTAGTACTTTACTGATGTACTTTTTTCAGTTTTTTTCGATTTTCTCAAAATTCCCTCCAAGGATTTTTTTTAAAATTCAAAAATCAATTATTTTTTAGATGCTCTTTAAAATGTATATTCTCATTTTGCCGTTGAAATCTTCTGGAGACCACTTTACTCTTGTTCTTTTAGCATGAAGGAATTGAGCTACCGGATTGAAATTTTATATTTAACTTAGGGACCTTCCCACACGCTCAAAATAAGCTTTTGAACAAATCGGCCAAAAAGTACTAGTACTTTACTGATGTACTTTTTCAGTTTTTTTCGATTTTCTCAAAATTCCCTCCAAGGATTTTTTTTAAAATTCAAAAATCAATTATTTTTTAGATGCTCTTTAAAATGTATATTCTCATTTTGCCGTTGAAATCTTCTGGAGACCACTTTACTCTTGTTCTTCATAGGAAAGATAGAAATGGTTGCCATGGTAACGGAATTTAAATCTTTTTCTTTTTATTAGATTAAAAATCAATTATTATTTAAATTCCCATTTATTTGTGTCTTTAATTGCTTAGGAGAAAACATATATATCTCTCTCTCTCTCACTTGCAAACATTATCGCCTGTCTCTCCGCCTTCTCTCATAGGCCTAATGTTAATTTCCTATAGGGATTTTTATGTTAATTTCGATTCAAAAAGGGGGTCCCCTTTGAAACTTTTTAGGCATTTAAAATTTTTTTTTCCAATTCTTATGAAATTTTGTATTTATTTACGATTCTCTATTGTGTATAAAATGTCCAAATATGAGATTAAAATTTTTAAAAAATAACCATAGTTTATTTCAAGCAGTCAACATTTAAAATGCAAGTTTGAAACTAAGGTGCTATCGGAAACTAAATATATCTCGACACAAAAAATCTGGTGTGACCAGCACAGTGCGCAACTTTCTCTTACCGAAGGGTAAGAGAAAGTTGTGTGCTGTGCGCCAGTCACACCAGATTTTTTTTATTTATATCACAACATTATTACTCTGCTAACTTTTTTGTATAAAACAACAAAAAATGTCATTGCCATTGGGCAAATGAAATATCCCTTTGCGGCGTTTGGTTCCTTCGAGCATAACATCGTCCATATTCTCGAGGTCACCCATCTGTGATTCAATGACGCTTGGCGTTGCTTAACATGACAGCCTGACTGTCTTATTTTTTTTTTTTATATTGTTTTGGCAAGTGATTAGAATTTCATTATTTTTTTCAAGTTTAAGGGGGATGAGAAAGACTTTTAGAAGATATACACGTAACACGTGTTCCATTCAAGATTAACGATCTTCAACCCCCCCCTCCCTCACCTTCCCTGGGAGTATCTGTATATTCATTTTGTATCAAAATTGAGTGCGTGGGTGGTGCTGCTCAACATTTAATTGACAAGCTTTTTCGAAGAATTTTATTATGAAAAACAATCAACAGATAAATATTTAAATAAAAATAAAAATTTAATAAACTCCCACCACCAGCTACCTTTTTGTAGTATTTTAATAAACCCCACCTTGTATTATTAAAAAAAGTAATCTGGTGTGACTTGTCGCACAGCACACAACTTTCTCTTATTCTTCGGTAATCGAAAGTTGTGTTCTGTGCTTGTCACACCAGATTTTTTGTGTCGATATATATTTAATTTGATATTTGATTTTTAAATAAATCATCTAAGCTTATTTTAAAAATTTCTTATTTAATATGTGATTAATAATAACAATAAATTCATTTTAAAATTAAAAAAAAATTAAAGATTATTGGGACAGATTGTTTTTTTGTATTTGCTTGATAACAAAAAATTAATTACGATAATTTTTTAATAAGTCATTAAACAAATTATAGCTCGATGTCCCAATAATCTCTTATGAATTTAATTCATTTAAAAAAAACTGCTTTGAAAAATTCGTTATAATAGTCTAGTTTTTTTAAAGTTCGTTTAGACATCGCTCCTGAACCCTTAAGTGATTTAAATTCGTGAGGCAATGCTAAAAACGTTTTTTCACTGTCTTTTCGGCAACTCAGGCCATATAAGACATTTACGATAACCGTTGTAAGTAATAAAACAATTTGGGGTCCAGGCATTCTTATTTAAGCCATCTGGTATCCAAGTGGCTTAAATAAAACCCTCGGACTACCTGGGGTCCGAACCCGCGACGTTTGGTATATGAGGTTAGCACGCTAACCTCTACACCAAGCCCCGAGGGCGCTAAAAACGTTCTATTATGAAATTTTTTTTTTTTTCAAACTAAAAATGTAGAAATTATTAATATCCATTAATTAAATAAAGTGGGAACGAAGTTAAAAATAAATTTCGTATTTATTTAAAAATTAACGGCCATATAGTTCAGCACTCTTGCAAAAGATGGCAGGCTAGTCTAAGAGCCGGCATTATCAGATCGCCTATATTTATATATTTTCATGCTGTTATAAATGATATATTAAAATTCATAAATTATTCATTATTAAAAGATCAACAAAAAAATCATAAATACAAGGGATTAAATATAGACCTGGCTAAATTTTTAAGACCCATAACGCCATCTTATCGGCAAAAACATACGTCCTTAACTAATAGCGCCATCAAATGAACAAAGTTTGAATTTATTAGTGAATTTCTAACATATGCTAGAAATAAATTAATTTTTCTCAAATTCATACCTCTCAATTATATCAAATTAAAAAAAAATCTGGTGTGTCCGTTCGCACATCACAAAACTTTCTCTTATTTTCGGTGATATAAAATTTCAACCTCGTAACATGGACAGACCATTTTGCGAGATCCACTCTTTTGGACTCAAGGAATCTCAAAACATGTATTTCTATCAAAACTCGACATCAAATTTTTAACATGAATCCAATAGACCCACTAAAATATCAAAGAGTACTAAACTAGATGATAATATTAAAAAATAAGCACTAAGCGGACAAAATTCAATATCAAATTATTATTTCTTTTTTTATTATCAGGTGTTGGGGGATGTCCATCGTCTTCTTTGGAGCCAGGCTCAGCAGTAGCATCGTCGTCGTCAGTGATATCACTAGAGGGAGGAGGAGGGAGGTGGCGGGGGGAGTGGGTGATTCCCCGCCTGCATCGATCTGCGCGGCGGCGGCGGGAACGGCAACAGTGCGGCGGACGACGGCATCCACCGCCGCCGCCCGATGACGATGACGACGACGGCGGCGGTGGTGGTGATGGTAGTAGTGATGTATGTAAAATAGTAGTGGTGGCCTCACGGGGTGCTAGTGGCGCCCGGGCTTGCGCTTAGTGCCGATGGTGGCGATCAGGCGGAGGCAGCCCATCGGGGGCGGCTGAAGCCCGCGACCGCGAGATCCGCGGAGCGCCATGCCCGAACATAAACCCGAGCCGACGCGCAGCATCCTCAAAAAACCGGGCTCCGTGTCGTCAAATTCATCGGCATCATCTAATTCTTCATCAACATCATCCCGGGGCTCAACTAAACACCATCATAGACCTCGGGTCCAATTCGATGAGGCTGCTAACAAATACTTTGATGCCGACTACGTCATACTCATCCGAGAGGTCAGTCTCATCGGTTTATTCTTTTTTTTTAATTTTGAGGCCTCTTTGATTTTGATCAAGTTGGCCGAGTTTCTTTCTATTGTTGGGTGATTTATTAAATATCCGTGGACCATTCTTAAAACGTATATAATAATATTCATCTAAAATCTCAGAAACCTTGTCTTGTCGAAAAAGAAAATGACAGATCTTAGATCTATTAAGTATAAAATTAAGCGATATAATTATTTAATTTATAGATTGAATTAATTAAATTCGTTTGCGGGAAATAATTTTATAATATTAAAAATGATATTAATTAAAATTGAGACTTAGCGGAATCGATTTTAAATCCCATCAAAATAACGGAATGCGAAATTAGACAAATTTTGTAAAAATGCACACACACACACTCATATGTAGGGATATTTTCTACAAAATTTTTGAACAATGGCAGACAGGCAGCCGATCGTTATAGAAAAGTTTTGGGTGGGGTTCAAATCACACGAATTTATTTATTTATTTTTAAATTTAACTAAATTACAAAACGTTCCAATATTTATAAATTCAAAATA
The DNA here is from genome assembly GCA_023213315.1 of Euborellia annulipes. Classification (NCBI taxonomy): domain Eukaryota; kingdom Metazoa; phylum Arthropoda; class Insecta; order Dermaptera; family Anisolabididae; genus Euborellia; species Euborellia annulipes. The sequence continues at coordinate 94 of JAKCPI010014661.1, read as the reverse complement.
TGAGAACGCTCTGTTTTTGTTACGAACAAAAAGGAAAATAGTTTTTTTTTTGCTTTCTCCTACCTCTATATATGTTAATATAAGTATTGGATTC
>JAKCPI010014660.1:0-15232 GCA_023213315.1 Euborellia annulipes | reverse complement strand
AAAATTCGCTCTATAGCTTATAGATAATTAAATTCGTAATCATTGTGTTAAAAAATAATTAATTTTCTACCCTTAATTAATTAGCTGGAATCTTTAAAATGAAATGGAATAAATCCCTTGTATTCCTATGGGAAAACTAACGCCATCTCTTGCCGCCTCGAGTAGCTCGGTAGTCAATCGTCTTCTAACGGCTTTTCGAGACGCGCACCTTAATTTCTAACCACAGACGACTGATGGTGCCTCTAAGAGGGCTGTTAATAAATTTATTTATAGTTTTAAATCCAAAAGAATAATTTTCAACAAAATTGTACATGAGATATAGACTAAACTAAAAGAATGTGAACTTTAATTAACATAACTATATGACAGTCGGATTTTGAATAAAATCGGTCAACCGGAACTGTCACTTTGCTAATAAGTTTTTTTTTTTTTTAAATAGCAATTAAATAATAATTTAGAAAAATATTTATACAAAAAAATTCTAGAATAACAATAGTTGCTATGATTTAAAGGATTTTTATTAAAATAGGAAGGAAATTTATTTTAGAATGTATAAATGTCTTTTGATATGTCTGTCGAGTGACAGTTTTTTAATTTCCTCAGGTCATTTTGCATATGAATAAAATATAACACCCGGCAACAACAACAACAACAACAACAACAACGCCTCTGATGATGACTCAAAGCGTGTTCTAAAGGAGAAGGGAATCATGTACAGTATTAGAAATAAAATATAAAATTAAAAGAAAAAAATCCAACCATCCGCCTTCTAAAACAGCCAAGCAAAAGGGAATTAAAAAACATTTCAATATTAATTTAAAATCTTAAGAGAGAAATAAAACTTAGAATACAAATTAAATAATTTGCTTCTCTTGAGTAAATAAATAAATATTTCATTCATAAAGATCTCAATTAAAAGTAAAAAATCTGGCGTGGCTGATCGCACAGCACACTTTATATTTTGTTACCATGGTAACCATTTCTACTATCTTTCCTATGAAGTACAAGAGTGAAGTGGTCTTCAGAAGATTTCAATCACAAAATGAGAATATACATTTTAAAAAGCATCTAAAAAATAATTGATTTTTGAATTTTAATCAAAATAATTAGATCGATTTTTGACAAAACCAAAAAAAAACTGAAAAAGTACATCAGTAATGTACTAGTACTCTTTGACCGATTTTGTTCAAAAGCTTGGTATCATGTCCCAAGGGGGTGCCTAACTTAAATATAAAATTTCAACCTCCTAGCTCTTTTCGTTCTGGAGATATTTTGTTCACAGACAGACAGACAGACCATGTCGCGAAAACCACTTTTTTGGATTCAGGGGACCTCAAAACGTGTATATCCGTCAAAATGTCGACATTGAATTTTTGACATAAATCCAATACTTATTAGGAGAAAGCAAAAAAAAAAAACTATTTTCCTTTTTGTTCGTAACAAAAACAGAGCGTTCTCATATTTTGAATTTATAAATATTGGAACGTTTTGTAATTTAGTTAAATTTAAAAATAAATAAATAAATTCGTGTGATTGAACCCCACCCAAAACTTTTCTATAACGATCGGCTGCCTGTCTGCCATTGTTCAAAAATTTTGTAGAAAATATCTCCACATGTGAGTGTGTGTGTGTGTGTGTGCATTTTTACAAAATTTGTCTAATTTCGCATTCCGTTATTTTGATGGGATTTAAAATCGATTCCGCTAAGTCTCAATTTTAATTAATATCATTTTTAATATTATAAAATTATTTCCCCCAAACGAATTTAATTAATTCAATCTATAAATTAAATAATTATATCGCTTAATTTTATACTTAATAGATCTAAGATCTGTCATTTTCTTTTTCGACAAGACAAGGTTTCTGAGATTTTAGATGATATTATTATATACGTTTTAAGAATGGTCCACGGATATTTAATAAATCACCCAACAATAGAAAGAAACTCGGCCAACTTGATCAAAATCAAAGAGGCCTCAAAATTAAAAAAAAAGAATAAACCGATGAGACTGACCTCTCGGATGAGTATGACGTAGTCGGCATCAAAGTATTTGTTAGCAGCCTCATCGAATTGGACCCGAGGTCTATGATGGTGTTTAGTTGAGCCCCGGGATGATGTTGATGAAGAATTAGATGATGCCGATGAATTTGACGAGACGGAGCCCGGTTTTTTGAGGATGCTGCGCGTCGGCTCGGGTTTATGTTCGGGCATGGCGCTCGCGGATCTCGCGGTCGCGGGCTTCAGCCGCCCCCGATGGGCTGCCTCCGCCTGATCGCCACCATCGGCACTAAGCGCAAGCCCGGGCGCCACTAGCACCGTGAGGCCACCACTACTATTACATACATCACTACTACCATCACCACCACCACCACCGCCGCCGTCGTCGTCATCGTCATCGGGCGGCGGCGGTGGACGCCGTCGCCGCCGCACTGTTGCCGTTCCCGCCGCCGCCGCGCAGATCGATGCAGGCGGGGAATCACCCACTCCCCCGCCACCTCCTCCTCCTCCCTCTAGTGATATCACTAACGACGACGACGATGCTACTGCTGAGCCTGGCTCCAATGAAGACGATGGACATCCCCCAACACCTGATAATAAAAAAAATAATAATAATTTGATATTGAATTTTGTCCGCTTATGCTTATTTTTTTAATATTATCATCTAGTTTAGTACTCTTTGATATTTTAGTAGGTCTATTGGATTCATGTTAAAATTTGATGTCGAGTTTTTGATAGAAATACATGTTTTGAGATTCCTTGAGTCCAAAAGAGTGGATCTCGCAAAATGGTCTGTCCGTGTTACGAGGTTGAAATTTTATATCACCGAAAATAAGAGAAAGTTTTGTGATGTGCGAACGGACACACCAGATTTTTTTTTAAATTTGATATTATTGAGAGGTATGAATTTGAGAAAAATTAATTTATTTCTAGCATATGTTAGAAATTCACTAATAAATTCAAAATTTGTTCATTTGATGGCGCTATTAGTTAAGGGGCTACGGGAGCTAAGGGGTTACGCATGGTTTTCCCGCTAAGATGGCGTTGTGTGTCATTAAAAGTATGCCCAATAAAATCAAGTAATTCAAAAATTTGCCAAGAGATGTCAGAATGGTAGCTAATAATATTTAATGCATTTGGTTGATTTTCGTTGATCTTTTAACAATAAATACTTTATAAATGTTATTATATATTATGTATCTTTTATAAAAGCATAAAAATATATAAATATAGGCTAATACTAAATCGGCTGTTAGACTAGCCTGCCATCTATTGCAAGAATGCTGAACTAATTTGACAGTTGGTTTTTAAATAAATCATCTAAGCTTATTTTAAAAATTTCTTAACTAATATGTGATTAATAATAACAATAAATTCATTTTTAAATTTAAAAAAAATTAAAGATTATTGGGACAGATTGTTTTTTTTGTATTTGCTTGATAACAAAAAAATTAATTACGATAATTTTTTTAATAAGTCATTAATAGAATTATAGCTCGATGTCCCAATAATCTCTTATGAATTTAATTCATTTAAAAAAAAACCGCATTGAAAAATTCCTTATAATAGTCTAGTTTTTTTAAAGTACGTTTAGACGTCGCTCCTGAACCCCTTCCCCCTGAATCCAAAAAGTGGTTTTCGCGACTTGGTCTGTCTGTGTGTGTGTGAACAAAATATCTCAAGAACGAAAAGAGCTATCAGGGTTGAAATTTTATATTTAAGTTAGACACCCCCTAAGACGTAACACGAAGCTTTTGAACAAAACCGGCCAAAGAGTACTACTACTTTACTGATGCACTTTTTCAGTTTTTCTCAAAATTCCCTTCAACGATTTTGATTAAAATTCAAAAATCAATTATTTTTTAGATGCTCTTTCAAATGTATATTCTCGTTTTGACCTCAAAATTGTTTGAAGACCACTTTACTCTTGTGCTTCATAGGAAAGATAGAAGATGGTTGCCATGGTAACAAAATATAAATATTTTATAAATTTTACATTTTGAATTTTAATATATCGGCGGAAACTAAATATATGTCGACACGAAAAATCTGGAGTGACAAGCACAGAACACAACTTTCGATTATCGAAGGTAAAAGAAAGTTGTGTTCTGTGCGACCAGTCACACTAGATTTCTTTTTGTTTTAATAATACAAGGTGGGGTTTATTAAAATACTACAAAAAGGTAGCTGGTGGTGGGAGTTTATTAATTTTTTTTTTTTTTTTATTTAAATATTTATTTGTTGATTGTTTTTCATAATAAAATTCCTCGAAAAAGCTTGTCAATTAAATGTTGAGCAGCACCACCCACGCACTCAATTTTGATACAAAATGAATATACAGATACTCCCAGGGAAGGTGAGGGGAGGGGGGGGGGGGTTGAAGATCGTTAATCTTGAATGGAACACGTGTTACGTGTATATCTTCTAAAAGTCTTTCTCATCCCCCCCTTAAACTTGAAAAAAATAATGAAATTCTAATCACTTGCCAAAACAATATAAAAAAAAAAATCTGGTGTGACTGGCGCACAGCACACAACTTTCTCTTACCCTTCGGTAAGAGAAAGTTGGGCACTGTGCTGGTCACACCAGATTTTTTGTGTCGAGATATATTTAGTTTCCGATAGCACCTTAGTTTCAAACTTGCATTTTAAATGTTGACTGCTTCAAATAAACTATGGTTATTTTTCAAAATTTTAATCTCATATTTGGACATTTTATACACAATATAGAATCGTAAATAAATACAAAATTTCATAAGAATTGGAAAAAAAAAATTTTAAATGCCTAAAAAGTTCTAAAGGGGACCCCCCTTTTGAATCGAAATTAACATACAAATCCCTATAGGAAATTAACATTAGGCCTATGCGAAGATAAGGTGGAAAGGGAATTTAAAAAGAGTAGAGAGAGACGATAATGTTTGCAAGTGAGAGAGAGAGAGAGACATATATGTTTTCTTTGAAACAATTAAAGACACAAATAAATTTAAAAAAATGGGAATTTAAATAATAATTGATTTTTAATCTAATAAAAAGAAAAAGATTTAAATTCCGTTACCATGGCAACCATTTCTATCTTTCCTATGAAGAACAAGAGTAAAGTGGTCTTCAGAAGATTTCAACGGCAAAATGAGAATATACATTTTAAAGAGCATCTAAAAAATAGTTGATTTATGAATTTTAAAAAAAATCCTTGGAGGGAATTTTGAGAAAATCGAAAAAAACTGAAAAAGTACATCAGTAAAGTACTAGTACTTTTTGGCCGATTTTGTTCAAAAGCTTATTTTGAGATTCTTCAAAGGTACCTAAGTTAAATATAAAATTTCAATCCGGTAGCTCAACTCCTTCATGCTAAAAATCTGTCCACACATACAGACACACGCACACACATACATACACACACACACACAGACCAATTTGCGGGACCCACTTTTTTTGGACTCAGGGGACCTCAAAACATGTATATCCATCAAAATCTCGACATCGAATTTTTGACATGATCGCAATACTTTCTCTCCTATATATTTCATATATAGGGTACGAGAAAAGTAAAAATCTGGTGTGACTGGCGCACAGCACACAACTTTCTCTTACCTTCGGTAATCGAAAGTTGTGTACTGTGCTTGTCACACCAGATTTTTTGTGTCGACATGTATTTAGTTTCCGACAGTAGGGTACAATTGAATTCCATATGTAAAATTTATAAGTATGGGAAAATATTTATATTTTGTTACCATGGCAACCATTTCTCCTATCTTTTCTATGGAGAACAAGAGTAAAGTGGTCTTCAGAAGATTTCAATCACAAAATGAGAATATACATTTTATAGAGAATCTAAAAAATAATTGATTTTTGAATTTTAAAAAAATCGTTGGAGCGAATTTTGAGAAAATCGAAAAAAACTGAAAAAGTGAATCAGTAAAGTACTAGTACTCTTTGGTCGATTTTGTTCAAAAGCTTCGTGTCACGTCCCATGGGGGTGCCTAACTTAAATATAAAATTTCAACTTCCTAGCTCTTTTCGTTCTTGAGATATTTTGTTCACAGACACACAGACACACAGACAGACACACACACAGACAGACAGACCATGTCGCGAAAACCACTTTTTTGGATTCAGGGGACCTCAAAACGTGAAGATCCATCAAAATCTCGACATCGAATTTTTGACATGAATCCAATACTTTCTCTCTATATATATATTACATATATACATAGGTAAGAGAAAGTAAAATAAGACAGTCAGGCTGTCATGTTAAGCAACGCCAAGCGATATTGAATCACAGATGAGTGACCTCGAGAATATGGACGATGTTATGCTCGAAGGAACCAAACGCCGCAAAGGGATATTTCATTTGCCCAATGGCAATGACATTTTTTGTTGTTTTATACAAAAAAGTTAGCAGAGTAATAATGTTGTGATATAAATAAAAAAAAAAGTAGATCTTCTTTTTCCCTACAAGATGGCGGCCTTATCTCAATTTCGATCATAATGGCGCTTGGTTCTTTTATGCATAACATCGTCCTTATCAAAATGATTGCAACGAAACTATTTAAAGATGTTCTCTCCTTTTGGCTGACATCCTCTCTTTCTGTTTGTTATTCGAAACTATTTAAAGTTGATGAGATGATAAAAGTTTGATTATTAATCAATAAAAAAAAATATATATATATATATTTTCGTTAATTAGGCAGAAGAAATGTTTAATTAATTTCCTACATGTGTTCGAAGTTCAATTGACGCTCTGATCGGAGATGGATATAGACATTTTAATAAGTGAAGTATTTCCAGGCCCTCATTGGGGAATAAAAAAAGGAGAAAAATTTTCATAATATATTTTGTTAGACAAACTCTTGAATGAAATGGTACAAAAAACAAACAAATTGTAAGTTTTTTTTTTTTTTTATTTAATGGCCTCGGCCTTAACACCATTTGGCCAGCCTTAGTGTTACTTACATTTCCAAGTACAATTGTCAGATCTAGTTTTAATATTCTGTGACATACAGGTTAACTAGGACTAATAACAATACAAATTAGCAAAATTAATACCATGAAATACATTAAATTAAATACAAAAAAAAAAAAAAAAAAAATATAAACACAAGATTAAATATAAAGGATCAAGATATTTATCGATGTGCAATCTCAAATGAACAGCCTTGAAGCAATGAAAAATTTTATGACCTCTTCGCCTGCAGAAGACTCAGTATTCAGAGCTTGTAGAATGGTCATAAAGTTCATCGGTAGTGGTAATTTCCCAGAGATGTTAATATAAAATATTTCAATTTGGTTCTTGATTTTTGGGCAGGCCAAAAAGATGTGGTAGAAATCACCAATGGGAACTCCGTCGCAGTCACAATATGGGGAATCTCTGAGGTTCAATCGATGAAGGTGACTTGGGATGAGGCGTGACCCAACCTCAGCCTATTCAGAAGGACAATAATGTTCCTATATAGGTCTCTACCATGGAACCACGGTCTGCCTTTAACATCCGGCATAACGCCATAGAAGAATCCCCCTTTCGCGCGGCTGGAGACATCCCATTCCCTCTGCCAATTGGACACTTGACATTTTTTTATCTGAGAAACAAGGTCTTGAGCTGGGAGCTTACAGGCCATAAACTCTCCCTCGATTGTGGCATCATTGGCCAAGGCATCAACTCTTTCATTACCCTTCAACCCGATATGACTAGGGACCCAAACAAAACAAATACGATCGCCCACGAGTGATAGTAACTCTCTAATTCTAAAAATTAAATGATTATTGGAAGAATTTCTCCCAAAATTTTCCAATGCCTTTAAGACGCTTAAAGAGTCTGATAAAATTAAGAAGCGGGTGTCTTCAGTCTCCGTTATAACATATTCTATCGCTTTCATAATGGCGAGAGCCTCTGCACTGAATATCGAGGCCTCGCAATATGTTTTAAACATTTTGAAATACTCTCTGTTCTGATGGTAGAAAGCAAAACCCACATTCATGAAATCCTCTTTTTTTGATCCGTCCGTAAATATGTAGTCACAATCAGCAAAAGAAGACAAATAACTACAAACTTTAATTCTGATCAGAGGATCGTTCTTGTCCCAATTTTTTAAAACAATTCTCAAAGGAGTCTGGAAATGACGGTATGGAATTGCAAACACCAGATTTCTCGAAGAGGTAAATAGTTTGTGCCTCCTTTCGACAACATTATCAAAATTTTCAACTATGGCTAACCCAGACAACCATTGAGGAACGACGCTGTTGATGGAGGACATCTTTAGAGACCGAATCGCATCCAATACTCCATTGTCATTGAGCGACATCTTGAACAAAAGGTATTTTTGACAGAGGCAATTCCTCCTCAACGAGAGTGGCATCTCCCTCGCCTCAACCAATAAGGCATTCGTCGGGGTTGTCCTCATCGCACCCAGGCATAATCTCACACATTGAAACTGAATCCTGTCACATTTGGAGAAAATTGTAAGTTAATCTACAATATTTTTTGTTTTTTTTTTATTTAAAATAAATAAATTTACTTACTTTTTGTTTGACGTTTTTCTGCCACTTCAATTCAATCAACTTTTAAATCTACTTTTAAATCAACTTTTTATTTGGCTGAACCTGCCCTATCAAAATCTATTACGTTCACAGCCACCAATTCTTATTTATTTTAAATCTATTTATATTTAATATCTATTATATTTAAAATATTAAATATAATAAATAATAATCTTAATAATGGTTTATTTAATTAATAAACAAAATTAATAATTTAATTTAGACTAATATTTTAATTTAATTTAATATATTAATAAATTTAACAGTTAAAATATATTTAATATATTTATTTAAAATCATAGTGAATTTTGACAGATATATTTTGAAAATACGAGGTTATGTTCAAAACCTTCTCTGTCAATTAGAACATTATGCAGACTTAACAAAATCTTCACCTCCTCACCAATATTCACGTTTTCTATTAATATCTTGAAGCAAATACCAATTTATAGCGATTCGGGGGGGGGGGGGGGGCTGGTGTAGTGGGCTTCTGCAAAGAAGATCCCTGTTCAAATCCTTGGCCTGCGATATTTTCCATTAAATAAAAATATTTACTTAATGTAAACAAATCCTCAAGCAGGCACTGGATTGGAATATAGGATCTCACCACAATAGCCCCCAGGCAACTCTACGAGGAGAGGGAGTTGCACACACTCCATCACCGTTTATTTTTTTAAGATAAAAGTGTGATATTTTTTAATAAGCCAGATATGATTATTATTAACTGCCTGAAATAAAATTGCAGCACTTGATTAAGAAATGCGAGGATCCAGAGGGCAAAGACGCAAAGCCCTCCGAAGGCGAGCGTAGCGGCTAGTAATAAATAAAATATCAATCGACAAATGCAAAGAAGAAGCTGTTAAAGACTCTTAAAGTTTAAAAGTGGCTTCTTTACAAGTATTTCCGAAGATATTCGACACCACAGGGAGAGAGAGAGAGAAAAGGATTAGTGAAATCCAATCGGATAGGCAACCAAAAACTCTCCTCTGCAAGGCTTGCTATCACATGCGGGGATGATGAATGACACAGAGAGAGGGGCGATAGGAGGTGGGTAACGGCAAAGGAAGTGGCTAGTGAATTATAGAGGTTGGTGTAATATAAAACCATCATGTACCGGAATATTGAAAAAAATATTGGGAATGACTTCCTCGAGACTTTCTCGTATATTCTTTTGGAATTACGTCTGGGTGTGTGTGTGTGAACACGATTGCTTAAAAATCAAAGAAGCTAGATGGATGAAATTTGGTATATGCTCCTTACACTAATATTGTAGATTCCTATCAACTTTTGGAGTAAATACGTCACTTGGAAGTAGTACTTTACTTAAAAAGTGTTTTCAAAAAATTTTGAAATTTTCAATTTCTTTATTATATTATGATAAAATACTCTATTTTAAAAAAGTTTTTATTCTTTGATATTTTCCCGAAAACTGAATAGTTTTTGAAATAATCACAGAAGAAATAGAAAATATTCGTTAATTTTGATAAAAAATCAAAACAAAATCATACAGCTGTCATTAAAAAACATGTAAATATAAACAAATTCATTTGTTTATATTAACATCAAGCGGCTTGCACAATTAAAATGCTTGCACAAAATAGTTGGCTTGTACAAAAAGATTGCACGTGCATGTCAAGTTTGCAGTCACGTGTCCTGTGTAGCCACCACGTCTACACATACTTTAAAAAAAAAACTAGACTATTATAAGGAATTTTTCAATGCGGTTAATGAATTAAATTCATAAGAGATTATTGGGACATCGAGCTATAATTTTTTTAATGACTTATTAAAAAATTATCGTAATTAATTTTTTTGTTATCAAGCAAATACAAAAAAACAATCTGTCCCAATAATCTTTAATTTTTTTTAAATTTAAAAATGAATTTATTGTTATTATTAATCACATATTAATTAAGAAATTTTTAAAATAAGCTTAGATGATTTATTTAAAAATCAACTGTCAAATTAGTTCAGCATTCTTGCAATAGATGGCAGGCTAGTCTAACAGCCGGTATAGTATTAGCCTATATTTATATATTTTTGTTCGAAATAGTGGCTGTGAAATGTATAGATGGATAAATGTGGGCAGGAGCAGCCAATAAATAGACTCTGTATGCAGACTCAATCACCGGAGACGTTTCGGTTCCTTTTATTTAAGAACCATCTTAAGTCCTTATTAAAAATATACATTTAACATTAACAGTGTATATATAAAAATTATATTATATATAAAAATTGATTGTACAAAATTAATTACATTAGGGCGTTTGGTGATAGTTCTATCAATTTTCAAAGAGATAGTGAGAACCTGAGTAGAGTTTACGATGCCATTTTCCTCCAGTAATTGAGTGATGATCCACCGAAACGTCAAATTATGACGAATACCGAAAGGTCTGAAATTAATTTTTATTTAAAATTTGTATATGTTTATATTAAAAGATAAATGTTCCTTTATCTACTTTTATTATTTACTAGCTGCGGTAGGGTTGCCTTCGGCAACACTACCCCGCTAGCCCTGGCGGGCGGCGTCTCGGGATATGACTAAGAGTTGTCCAGATAAATGTATTTTAATTAGTTATGAGGAAGAGTTTTGTGAAAAATAAATAAGGGATATTTTTTTTTTTTTGGGTGGGGGGGCGACGATTCGAAGGAAATGTGAAATCTTAGAAGGAAGTAGAAGTCAGTCAAAAAAAAAAAAGAAAATTTAATTATATAACAATTTTTATTATTTTTCATTTGAGAGATTTAATTTTCTCATTATTATAATTAATTAGCTTTAATTTTTCATAAGTAGAGAGAGAATACAATGTTTTCCAATGGAGGAATTCTAGATTTGTGATCCCCTGATAAGGGGGGGGTTCCCTACCCCTAATTTGACATAATTATAGCCTAAAACCATCCCCGGAAAATACTCTACTTATTAAAAAAAATCTCCATGAGAATCGGTTTGGTAGTTTCGGAGTCTATGCGTTACAAACAGACAGACAGACAGAATTTGTCTTTGATAAAATAGCAAAAGTATTAAAATAAAATATAGATATATAGGTAATTAAAATTAAAAATTGAATAATTAAATCTCACAATTATTATTTTATAATTCGTCATATATATGAAATTTCAGCTTTCCTATTTTTGTCAATTATATGGATAGAGATAAAAAAATAATACTATAATTAATGTATATTAAAAAATAAAATCCGAGGTCACTCCCGGTCAGAAACCATCGTAAAACATTTTTGACCCAAAATATACATCTGTACCATTCTTTATGACGAAACAACAATGTATATGCCTATAACACTGACTAACTCTGTGCAATTTTATTTCAATCGTAAGACCAAGATTTATTTTATTTTACAAAATATTTTAATAATTTTATTATTAATTTTGTACAATCAATTTTTATATATACACTGTTAATGTTAAATGTATATTTTTAGTAAGGACTGAAGATGGTTCTTAAATAAAAGGAACCGAAACGTCTCCGGTGATTGAGTCTGCATACTGAGTCTATTTATTGGCTGCTCCTGCCCACATTTATCCATTTATATATTTTTATGCTTTTATAAAAGATACATAATATATAATAACATTTATTGTTAAAAGATCAATGAAAATCAACCAAATGCATTAAATATTATTAGCTACCATTCTGACATCTCTTGGCAAATTTTTGAATTACTTGATTTTTTTGGGCATAGGGGAGAGTGGGGCATGTTGAGACAGTTTTAATATTTTATTTTTTTGCAAAAAATTGGAACGCCTATCTTTTATTTTACCATCATATTTTGAAAGGTTAATTCTTTAGGTACCTAAATAGCATATTTTCTCTCCTGATAATAATCATGGAGTATTAAAATTAATTAATTTAAAAAAAAATTCATTGCGTATCAACTTACCCCACCTCGGGGCAAGTTGATACAAAGAAAAGACAAGTTGATACTGTGGTAAGGGGGGATTGATAATCTGATGGGATATCAATAAGAAGATTGTGCTAATTTTTAAATAATACATTTTAATGATTAAAAGGATAAAAAGCCAATCTAGTCCTATTTCCACATAAGATGCACAATGAATACATGTGTATAATTTTGTGACCTGCCACATTCGATGGGTGCATATTTATTGCATAATATGCACTGGATCCAGTCTTGGCCAAACTTTGACAGTAAATATGGCTTAAACAAACCAAGAACATTGTATCTTCCTCCTCTTCTGAATTTGAAACTAGTTTCTCCCAATCCCAATGCGCATGGACTGAGGGCAAGTTGATACAGTGTATCAATATGCCCCCAACCAAATGTATCAACTTGCCCCAAGTGAACACGTGTCTTTAAAACTAACATAACCTAAAAAGTAGAGCACCTAGCCTTATATAAATTATATGAACTTACTCAGGAAGAAACGTTTAATAAAATGCGCACAGTAATTATAGGTCTAAGGGATTCTTTATGCACTTTTTCTATACTCAAACACAAGGTAAAAAATTTACTTTTGTGGTGTGAAAACACCAAACCTTAAACAACTCAACAACTCGCTGTCGGATTTGACTGCCACTATGTGTAGTACAGCGTCACTTTACGACACATCGACTGCTACCACTCGCTTCAACATGCGCATACGCATTGGCGAATTATATTGAATGTATCAACTTGCCCCCCGTCTCAACTTGCCCCACTCTCCCCTACTTTTAATGACACACAACGCCATCTTATCGGGAAAAACATGCGTAACACCTTCGCTCCTGCCCCGCCTTAAGTCTAGAGAAATTAAATTCGTTTTTGTTTCAATGTCACATGATGGATATTCAGTTCGGTGTTTCATCTCCATAATGCTTTCTCTCTCTTGCCAATTCACTTTTATTTAATGTATTTTTGGTTTATAGTCACATCCGAGTGTGGAATTTATGACCTCCCGTAAAGAGAGACGGAACTAGGAATTGCATAGGCTCTCTAGTCGAAAATAATTAAGAGAGACTCTCTTTCTCTCAGGTGCTTAAGGGATATTATGATTGGTCTATGAAACCAGAAGACATTCTATTTAATGAGAACAAAAATATACGGTGACTTTGAGGTGCGTTTATATTTTGGATTTGTTACTTACTCAGCTAATATGTGCTAATAAAGATAATACTAAGGGTTCAAGAGGTAGAAGTTACGCATGTTTTTCCCGATAAGAGGGCGTTGTGTGTCATAAAAAAGTATGTCAAAAAATCAAGTAATTCAAAAATTTGCCAAGAGATGTCAGAATGGTAGCAAATAATATTTAATGCATTTGGTTGATTTTCATTGATCTTTTAACAATAAATACTTTATAAATGTTATTATATATTATGTATCTTTTATAAAAGCATAAAAATATATAAATATAGGCTATTAGGGGATCGTCTGTTAGACTAGCCTGCCATCTATTGCAAGAATGCTGAACTAATTTGCCAGTTGATTTTTAAATAAATCATCTAAGCTTATTTTAAAAATTTCTTAATTAATATGTGATTAATAATAACAACAAATTCATTTTTAAATTTAAAAAAAAATTAAAGATCATTGGGACAGATTGTTTTTTTGTATTTGCTTGATAACAAACAAATTAATTACGATAATTTTTTAATAAGTCATTAAACAAATTATAGCTCGATGTCCCAATAATCTCTTATGAATTTAATTCATTAAAAAAAAAACGTATTGAAAAATTCCTTATAATAGTCTAGTTTTTTTTAAAGTACGTTTAGACGTCGCTCCTGAACCCCCTTAATGCAGCAGCGCAGCTGGTATATTTCTATACCCTTTAATGATTTTCGTCTTTGCCAGTGACGGGATTCAGCGTAATTGAATCAAAAATCTTATCACTTTTTTTTTAAGCTCTTTTTATTTACGTTTAAATATCAAATAATTCACTTTCTGGAATGATTACATTAGAAAAAAAAAATCATTAATTTTTAATTTAAAAGAAAAAAATAAAATATATACAGGGCTGCCAAAAAAAAAAGAAAAGATTTTATCATCATCACAACATCATCATTCCGCTAATAACCAAAGAGAGAAGAACTTTAAGATTTTTTAGAGAGAGAGATAAAACTCTCTTTAATTAGAATTTCATTTAAACAAATAAAAGTTTGAAAATTCTTTCTCTTATCATTTGATAATGTGTTAATTAAAAACAACAAAAACAAAAACAAATAGAGAGACCTGCGGAAAACGAATTTGTGTTTGTTGGAAAATGGATTGCAGTTGTTTATTAAGGGGCTTCGGGACCGAAGGTGTAACGCATGTTTTTCCCGATAAGATGGCGTTGTGTGTCATAAAAAGTATGCCCAAAAATCAAGTAATTCAAAATTTTGCCAAGAGATGTCAGAATGGTAGCTAATAATACTTAATGCATTTGGTTGATTTTCACTGATCTTTTAACAATAAATACTTTATAAATGTTATTATATATTGTGTATCTTTTATAAAAGCATAAAAATATATAAATATAGGGCAGATATAGGCAGGGGCGCCGGAACGAATTTGAATCAGGGGGGCAACCTCTTCCTATATGGAGATGATATGATTGCCCTCGGGGCTTGGTGTAGGGGTTAGAGTGCTAACCTCGTATACCGAACGTCGCGGGTTCGGACCCCCAGGCAGTCCGATGATTTTATTTAAGGCATTTGGATACCAAATGGCTTATATAAGAATGCCTGGACCCCCAAATAATA
>JAKCPI010014659.1:0-11879 GCA_023213315.1 Euborellia annulipes | reverse complement strand
AAAATTCGCTCTATAGCTTATAGATAATTAAATTCGTAATCATTGTGTTAAAAAATAATTAATTTTCTACCCTTAATTAATTAGCTGGAATCTTTTGAAATGAAATGGAATAAATCCCTTGTATTCCTATGGGAAAAACTAACGCCATCTCTTGCCGCCTCGAGTAACTAGGTAGTCAATCGTCTCCTAACGGCTTTTCGGGACGCGCACCTTAATTTCTAACCCCAGACGACTGATGGTGCCTCAAGGGTTGTTAATAAATTTATTTATAGTTTTAAATCCAAAAGAATAATTTTCAACAAAATTGTACATGAGATATAGACTAAACTAAAAGAATGTGAACTTTAATTAACATAACTATATGACAGTCGGATTTTGAATAAAATCGGTCAACCGGAACTGTCACTTTGCTAATAAGTTTTTTTTTTTTTAAATAGCCTCTTTTGTAATAATAATTTAGAAAAATATTTATACAAAAAAATTCTAGAATAACAATAGTTGCTATGATTTAAAGGATTTTTATTAAAATAGGAAGGAAATTTATTTTAGAGTGTATAAATGTCTTTTGATATGTCTGTCGAGTGACAGTTTTTTAATTTCCTCAGGTCATTTTGCATATGAATAAAATATAACACCCAACAACAACAACAACAACAACAACGCCTCTGATGATGACTCAAAGCGTGTTCTAAAGGAGAAGGGAATCATGTACAGTATTAGAAATAAAATATAAAATTAAAAGAAAAAAAATCCAACCATCCGCCTTCTAAAACAGCCAAGCAAAAGGGAATTAAAAAACATTTCAATATTAATTTAAAATCTTAGAGCCAGAAAATTAAACCCACATTAGAAGTACAAAATTAAATAATTTCGCTTCTCTTGAGTAAATAAATAAATATTTCATTCATAAAGATCTCAATTAAAAGTAAAAAATCTGGCGTGACTGATCGCACAGCACACCTCATTTCCATTTCCCCCCAAGAGATCAGTAAATTAGGGAAAATTTATATTTTGTTACCATGGTAACCATTTCTACTATCTTTCCTATGAAGTACAAGAGTGAAGTGGTCTTCAGACTATTTCAATGGCAAAATGAGAATATACATTTTAAAGAGCATCTAAAAAATAAATGATTTTTGAATTTTAATCAAAATAATTAGATCGATTTTTGACAAAATCGAAAAAAACTGAAAAAGTACATCAGTAAAGTACTAGTACTCTTTGACCGATTTTGTTTAAAAGCTTGGTATCATGTCCCATGGGGGTGCCTAACTTAAATATAAAATTTCAACCTCCTAGCTCTTTTCGTTCTTGAGATATTTTGTTCACAGACAGACCATGTCGCGAAAACCACTTTTTTGAATTCAGGGGACCTCAAAACGTGTATATCCATCAAAATCTCGACATCGAATTTTTGACATGAATCCAATACTTATATTAACATATATAGAGGTAGGAGAAAGCAAAAAAAAAACTATTTTCCTTTTTGTTCGTAACAAAAACAGAGCGTTCTCATATTTTGAATTTATAAATATTGGAACGTTTTGTAATTTAGTTAAATTTAAAAATAAATAAATAAATTCGTGTGATTTGAACCCCACCCAAAACTTTTCTATAACGATCGGCTGCCTGTCTGCCATTGTTCAAAAATTTTGTAGAAAATATCCCTACATATGATGTGTGTGGCATTTTTACAAAATTTGTCTAATTTCGCATTCCGTTATTTTGATGGGATTTAAAATCGATTCCGCTAAGTCTCAATTTTAATTAATATCATTTTTAATATTATAAAATTATTTCCCGCAAACGAATTTAATTAATTCAATCTATAAATTAAATAATTATATCGCTTAATTTTATACTTAATAGATCTTAGATCTGTGATTTTCTTTTCCACAAGACAAGGTTTCTGAGATTTTAGATGATATTATTATTATTAATACGTTTTAAGAATGGTCCACGGATATTTAATAAATCACCCAACAATAGAAAGAAACTCGGCCAACTTGATCAAAATCAAAGTGGCCTCAAAATTAAAAAAAAAAAGAATAAACCGATGAGACTGACCTCTCGGATGAGTATGACGTAGTCGGCATCAAAGTATTTGTTAGCAGCCTCATCGAATTGGACCCGAGGTCTATGATGGTGTTTAGTTGAGCCCCGGGATGATGTTGATGAAGAATTAGATGATGCCGATGAATTTGACGACACGGAGCCCGGTTTTTTGAGGATGCTGCGCGTCGGCTCGGGTTTATGTTCGGGCATGGCGCTCGCGGATCTCGCGGTCGCGGGCTTCAGCCGCCCCCGATGGGCTGCCTCCGCCTGATCGCCACCATCGGCACTAAGCGCAAGCCCGGGCGCCACTAGCACCGTGAGGCCACCACTACTATTACATACATCACTACTACCATCACCACCACCGCCGCCGTCGTCGTCATCGTCATCGGGCGGCGGCGGTGGACGCCGTCGCCGCCGCACTGTTGCCGTTCCCGCCGCCGCCGCGCAGATCGATGCAGGCGGGGAATCACCCACTCCCCCGCCACCTCCTCCTCCTCCCTCTAGTGATATCACTAACGACGACGACGACGACGATGCTACTGCTGAGCCTGGCTCCAATGAAGACGATGGACATCCCCCAACACCTGATAATAAAAAAAATAATAATAATTTGATATTGAATTTTGTCCGCTTATGCTTATTTTTTTAATATTATCATCTAGTTTAGTACTCTTTGATATTTTATAAAATATTTGTAGGTCTATTGGATTCATGTTAAAATTGGATGTCGAGTTTTTGGTAGAAATACATTTTTTGAGATTCCTTGAGTCCAAAAGAGTGGATCTCGCAAAATGGTCTGTCCATGTTACGAGGTTGAAATTTTATATCACCGAAAATAAGAGAAAGTTTTGTGATGTGCGAACGGACACACCAGATTTTTTTTTTTAATTTGATATAATTGAGAGGTATGAATTTGAGAAAAATTAATTTATTTCTAGCATATGTTAGAAATTCACTAATAAATTCAAACTTTGTTCATTTGATGGCGCTATTAGTTAAGGACGTATGTTTTTGCCGATAAGATGGCGTTATGGGTCTTAAAAATTTAGCCAGGTCTATATTTAATCCCTTGTATTTATGATTTTTGTTGATCTTTTAATAATGAATAATTTATGAATTTTAATATATCATTTATAACAGCATGAAAATATATAAATATAGGCGATCTGATAATGCCGGCTCTTAGACTAGCCTGCCATCTTTTGCAAGAGTGCTGAACTATATGGCCGTTAATTTTTAAATAAATACGAAATTTATTTTTAACTTCGTTCCCACTTTATTTAATTAATGGATATTAATAATTTCTACATTTTTAGTTTGAAAAAAAAAAAAATTTCATAATAGAACGTTTTTAGCGCCCTCGGGGCTTGGTGTAGAGGTTAGCGTGCTAACCTCATATACCAAACGTCGCGGGTTCGGACCCCAGGTAGTCCGAGGGTTTTATTTAAGCCACTTGGATACCAGATGGCTTAAATAAGAATGCCTGGACCCCAAATTGTTTTATTACTTACAACGGTTATCGTAAATGTCTTATATGGCCTGAGTTGCCGAAAAGACAGTGAAAAAACGTTTTTAGCATTGCCTCACGAATTTAAATCACTTAAGGGTTCAGGAGCGATGTCTAAACGAACTTTAAAAAAACTAGACTATTATAACGAATTTTTCAAAGCAGTTTTTTTTAAATGAATTAAATTCATAAGAGATTATTGGGACATCGAGCTATAATTTGTTTAATGACTTATTAAAAAATTATCGTAATTAATTTTTTTGTTATCAAGCAAATACAAAAAAACAATCTGTCCCAATAATCTTTAATTTTTTTTTTTTAATTTAAAAATGAATTTATTGTTATTATTAATCACATATTAAATAAGAAATTTTTAAAATAAGCTTAGATGATTTATTTAAAAATCAAATATCAAATTAAATATATATCGACACAAAAAATCTGGTGTGACAAGCACAGAACACAACTTTCGATTACCGAAGAATAAGAGAAAGTTGTGTGCTGTGCGACAAGTCACACCAGATTACTTTTTTTTAATAATACAAGGTGGGGTTTATTAAAATACTACAAAAAAGGTAGCTGGTGGTGGGAGTTTATTAAATTTTTATTTTTATTTAAATATTTATCTGTTGATTGTTTTTCATAATAAAATTCTTCGAAAAAGCTTGTCAATTAAATGTTGAGCAGCACCACCCACGCACTCAATTTTGATACAAAATGAATATACAGATACTCCCAGGGAAGGTGAGGGGAGGGGGGGGTTGAAGATCGTTAATCTTGAATGGAACACGTGTTACGTGTATATCTTCTAAAAGTCTTTATCATCCCCCTTAAACTTGAAAAAAATAATGATATTCTAATCACTTGCCAAAACAATATAAAAAAAAATAAGACAGTCAGGCTGTCATGTTAAGTAACGCCAAGCGACATTGAATCACAGATGGGTGACCTCGAGAATATGGACGATGTTATGCTCGAAGGAACCAAACGCCGCAAAGGGATATTTCATTTGCCCAATGGCAATGACATTTTTATTTTTTGTTTTATACAAAAAAAGTTAGCAGAGTAATAATGTTGTGATATAAATAAAAAAAAAGTAGATCTTCTTTTTTCCCTACAAGATGGCGGCCTTATCTCAATTTCGATCATAATGGCGCTTGGTTCTTTTATGCATAACATCGTCCTTATCAAAATGATTGCAACGAAACTATTTAAAGATGTTCTCTCCTTTTGGCTGACATCCTCTCTTCTTGTTTATTATTCGAAACTATTTAAAGTTGATGAGATGATGAAAGTTTGATTATTAATCAATAAAAAAAAAAAAAAAATATTTTCGTTAATTAGGCAGAAGAAATGTTTAATTTATTTCCTACATGTGTTCGAAGTTCAATTGACGCTCTGATCGGAGATGGATATAGACATTTTAATAAGTGAAGTATTTCCAGGCCCTCATTGGGGAATAAAAAAAAAAAAGAGAAAAATTTTCATAATATATTTTGTTAGACAAACTATTGAATGAAATCTGAATGAAATGGCAAGACAAAAAAAAAAAACAAATTGTAAGTTAATCCACAGTAGGCCTATTTTTTTTTTTTTTAATTTAAAATAAATTTGTTTTTACTTACTTTTTGTTTGACGTTTTTCTGCCACTTCAATTCAATCAACTTTTAAATCTATTATTTTTAATATCTATTTAAAATATTTTTTTTTTTTTTTTTTAAAAACATTCACACTTTTTTTCTCATTCACACTCACACTCACACACACATTCACACTGTCTTTTCGGCAGCTCAGGCCATATAAGACATTTACGATAACCGTTATTTATGAATTTATATATATTAGGGTCCAGGCATTTTTATTTAAGCCTGCTGGTATCCAGATGGCTTAAATAAAATCATCGGACTGCCTGGGGTCCGAACCCGCGACGTTTGGTATATGAGGTTAGCACGCTAACCTCTACACCACGCCCCGTGGGCATTTAAAATATTTAATATAATATATTATAAATAAGAAACTATATATAATATTTAAGATATTATATATAGGTAAGGGCACACTGAGCGCAAATCGGTGGATCCGTGGTTCAACTCCCAGCGGCACACCCTTATATCTTTTTTCGGGTACATGAAGTAATATCTAATTATATTAATATATTATATTTTTAATAATGGGTTTATTTAATTAATAAACAAATTAATAATTTAATTTAATATATTAATAAATTTAAGAGTTAAAATATATTTAATATATTTATTTAAAATCATAGTGAATTTTGACAGTAGATATATTTTGAAAATACGAGGTTATGTTCAAAACCTTAATCTGTCAATTATAACATTATGCAGACTTAACAAAATTTTCACCTCCGATCAGCTCCATCCACACCAAGGGCGGATCCAGAGGTGTTTTTTTTTTTTTTGGGGGGGGGGTAATCTGGTGTGACTCGTCGCACAGCACCAGAGGCGTATATAGAAATATTTTTCGGGGGGGGGGCCTGTTCTCAAAAGTTTTTCTACGAAAAATTTTGTTTTTCGCTGAACCAAAAATTTTTTTCATGTGCCGTTCGCGGAACCAAAAATTTTTCGCGTTTTTTTAAATCTCGGGGGGGGGGGGGGGGGGGTAATTACCCCCTTTACCCCCCCCTTGTATCCGCCCTTGATCCACACCAATATTCAATTTTTCTATTATTATCTTGAAGCAAATACCAATTTATAGCGATTCGGGGCATGGGGAGGGGGGGGGGGGCTGGCGTAGTGGGCTTCTACAAAGAAGATCCCTGTTCAAATCCTTGGCCTGCGATATTTTTCATTAAATAAAAATATTTACTTAATGTAAACAAATCCTCAAGCAGGCACTGGATTGGTATATTGGATCTCACCACAATAGCCCCCAGGCAACTCTACGAGGAGAGGGAGTTGCACACACTCCGTCACCGTTTATTTTTTTAAGTTAAAAGTGTGATATTTTTTAATAAGCCAGATATGATTATTATTAACTGCCTGAAATAAAATTGCAGCACTTGATTAAGAAATGCGAGGGTCCAGAGGGCGAAGACGCGAAGCCTCCGAAGGCGAGCGTAGCGGCTAGTACCAAATAAAATATTAATTGACAATTGCAAAGAAGAAGCTGTTAAAGACTTAAAGTTTAAAAGTGGCTTCTTTACAAGTATTTCCGAAGATATTCGACACCACAGGGAGAGAGAGAGAGAGAGAAAGGATTAGTGAAATCCAATCGGATAGGCAACCAAAAACTCGCCTCTGCAAGGCTTGCAATCACATGCGGGGCTGATGACTGACACAGAGAGAGGGGGCGATAGGAGGTGGGTAACGGCAAAGGAAGTGGCTAGTGAATTATAGAGGTTGGTGTAATATAAAACCATCATGTACCGGAATATTTAAAAAAAAAATATGGGGAATGACTTCCTCGAGACTTTCTCGTATATTCTTTTGGAATTACGTCTGGGTGTGTGTGTGTGAACACGATTGCTTAAAAATCAAAGAAGCTAGATCGATGAAATTTGGCATATGCTCCTTACACTAATATTGTAGATTCCTATCAACTTTTGGAGTAAATACGTCACTTGGAAGTAGTACTTTGCTTAAAAAGTTTTTTCAAAAATTTTGAAATTTTCAATTTCTTTATTATATTATGATAAAATACTCTATTTTAAAAAGTTTTTATTCTTTGATATTTTCCCGAAAACTGAATAGTTTTTGAAATAATCACAGAAGAAATAGAAAATATTCGTTAATGGGTCGTTTTGATAACTTACCTACCCCAACATTAAAATAGCCTCCCTATGGGGAAATACATGGTGTTTGTCCTTCAGCATTAAAATAGCTGAAGGACAAACACCATGTATTTCCCCATAGGGAGGCTATTTTAATGTTGGGGTAGGTAAGTTATCAAAACGACCCATTTTGATAAAAATTCAAAACAAAATCATACAGCTGTCATTAAAAAACATGTAAATATAAACAAATTCATTTGTTTATATTAACATCAAGCGGCTTGCACAATTAAAATGCTTGCACAAAATAGTTGGCTTGTACAAAAAGATTGCACGTGCATGTCAAGTTTGCAGTCACGTGTCCTGTGTAGCCACCACATCTACACATACTTTAAAAAAAAAAAAAACTAGACTATTATAAGGAATTTTTCAATGCGGTTAATGAATTAAATTCATAAGAGATTATTGGGACATCGAGCTATAATTGTTTTAATGACTTATTAAAAAATTATCGTAATTAATTTTTTTGTTATCAAGCAAATACAAAAAAACAATAATCTTTAATTTTTTTTTTAAATTTAAAAATGAATTTATTGTTATTATTAATCACATATTAATTAAGAAATTTTTAAAATAAGCTTAGATGATTTATTTAAAAATCAACTGTCAAATTAGTTCAGCATTCTTGCAATAGATGGCAGGCTAGTCTAACAGACGATATAGTATTAGCCTATATTTATATATTTTTGTTCGAAATAGTGGCTGTGAAATGTATAGATGGATAAATGTGGGCAGGAGCAGCCAATAAATAGACTCTGTATGCAGACTCAATCACCGGAGAGGTTTCGGTTCCTTTTATTTAAGAACCATCTTAAGTCCTTACTAAAAATATACATTTAACATTAACAGTGTATATATAAAAATTATATTATATATAAAAATTGATTGTACAAAATTTATTACATTAGGGCGTTTGGTGATAGTTCTATCAATTTTCAAAGAGATAGTGAGAACCTGAGCAGAGTTTACGATGCCATTTTCCTCCAGTAATTGAGAGATGATCCACCGAAACGTCAAATTATGACGAATACCGAAAGGTCTGAAATTAATTTTTATTTAAATTTTGTATATGTTTATATTAAAAGATAAATGTTCCTTTATCTACTTTTATTATTTATAAAAAAATAATACTATAATTAATGTATATTAAAAAATAAAATCCGAGGTCACTCCCGGTCAGAAACCATCGTAAAACATTTTTGACCCAAAATATACATCTGTACCATTCTTATGACGAAACAACAATGTATATGCCTATAACACTGACTAACTCTGTGCAATTTTATTTCAATCGTAAGACCAAGATTTATTTTATTTTACAAAATATTTTAATAATTTTATTATTAATTTTGTACAATCAATTTTTATATATACACTGTTAATGTTAAATGTATATTTTTAGTAAGGACTGAAGATGGTTCTTAAATAAAAGGAACCGAAACGTCTCCGGTGATTGAGTCTGCATACTGAGTCTATTTATTGGCTGCTCCTGCCCACATTTATCCATTTATATATTTTTATGCTTTTATAAAAGATACATAATATATAATAACATTTATTGTTAAAAGATCAATGAAAATCAACCAAATGCATTAAATATTATTAGCTACCATTCTGACATCTCTTGGCAAATTTTTTGAATTACTTGATTTTTTTGGGCATAGGGGAGAGTGGGGCATGTTGAGACAGTTTTAATATTTTATTTTTTTGCAAAAAATTGGAACGCCTATCTTTTATTTTACCATCATATTTTGAAAGGTTAATTCTTTAGGTACCTAAATAGCATATTTTCTCTCCTGATAATAATCATGGAGTATTAAAATTAATTAATTTAAAAAAAAATTCATTGCGTATCAACTTACCCCACCTCGGGGCAAGTTGATACAAAGAAAAGGCAAGTTGATACTGTGGTAAGGGGGATTGATAATCTGATGGGATATCAATAAGAAGATTGTGCTAATTTTTAAATAATACATTTTAATGATTAAAAGGATAAAAAGCCAATCTAGTCCTATTTCCACATAAGATGCACAATGAATACATGTGTATAATTTTGTGACCTGCCACATTCGATGGGTGCATATTTATTGCATAATATGCACTGGATCCAGTCTTGGCCAAACTTTGACAGTAAATATGGCTTAAACAAACCAAGAACATTGTATCTTCCTCCTCTTCTGAATTTGAAACTAGTTTCTCCCAATCCCAATGCGCATGGACTGAGGGGCAAGTTGATACAGTGTATCAATATGCCCCCAACCAAATGTATCAACTTGCCCCAAGTGAACACGTGTCTTTAAAACTAACATAACCTAAAAAGTAGAGCACCTAGCCTTATATAAATTATATGAACTTACTCAGGAAGAAACGTTTAATAAAATGCGCACAGTAATTATAGGTCTAAGGGATTCTTTATGCACTTTTTCTATACTCAAACACAAGGTAAAAAATTTACTTTTGTGGTGTGAAAACACCAAACCTTAAACAACTCAACAACTCGCTGTCGGATTTGACTGCCACTATGTGTAGTACAGCGTCACTTTACGACACATCGACTGCTACCACTCGCTTCAACATGCGCATACGCATTGGCGAATTATATTGAATGTATCAACTTGCCCCCGTCTCAACTTGCCCCACTCTCCCCTACTTTTAATGACACACAACGCCATCTTATCGGGAAAAACATGCGTAACACCTTCGCTCCTGCCCCGCCTTAAGTCTAGAGAAATTAAATTCGTTTTTGTTTCAATGTCACATGATGGATATTCAGTTCGGTGTTTCATCTCCATAATGCTTTCTCTCTCTTGCCAATTCACTTTTATTTAATGTATTTTTGGTTTATAGTCACATCCGAGTGTGGAATTTATGACCTCCCGTAAAAGAGAGACGGAACTAGGAATTGCATAGGCTCTCTAGTCGAAAATAATTAAGAGAGACTCTCTTTCTCTCTCAGGTGCTTAAGGGATATTATGATTGGTCTATGAAACCAGAAGACATTCTATTTAATGAGAACAAAAATATACGGTGACTTTGAGGTGCGTTTATATTTTGGATTTGTTACTTACTCAGCTAATATGTGCTAATAAAGATAATACTAAGGGTTCAAGAGGTAGAAGTTACGCATGTTTTTCCCGATAAGAGGGCGTTGTGTGTCATAAAAAAGTATGTCAAAAAATCAAGTAATTCAAAAATTTGCCAAGAGATGTCAGAATGGTAGCAAATAATATTTAATGCATTTGGTTGATTTTCATTGATCTTTTAACAATAAATACTTTATAAATGTTATTATATATTATGTATCTTTTATAAAAGCATAAAAATATATAAATATAGGCTATTAGGGGATCGTCTGTTAGACTAGCCTGCCATCTATTGCAAGAATGCTGAACTAATTTGCCAGTTGATTTTTAAATAAATCATCTAAGCTTATTTTAAAAATTTCTTAATTAATATGTGATTAATAATAACAACAAATTCATTTTTAAATTTAAAAAAAATTAAAGATCATTGGGACAGATTGTTTTTTTTGTATTTGCTTGATAACAAACAAATTAATTACGATAATTTTTTAATAAGTCATTAAACAAATTATAGCTCGATGTCCCAATAATCTCTTATGAATTTAATCTCATTAAAAAAAAAAACGTATTGAAAAAATTCCTTATAATAGTCTAGTTTTTTTTAAAGTACGTTTAGACGTCGCTCCTGAACCCCTTAATGCAGCAGCGCAGCTAGTATATTTCTATACCCTTTAATGATTTTCGCCTTTGCCAGTGACGGGATTCAGCGTGGCCTGAATCAAAATCTAATCACCTTTTTTTTTAAGCTCTTTTTTATTTACTGCTTTAAATATCAAATAATTCACTTTCTGGAATGATTACATTAGAAAAAAAAATCATTAATTTTTAATTTAAAAGAAAAAAATAAAATATATACAGGGCTGCCAAAAAAAAAAAAGAAAAGATTTTATCATCATCAACAACATCATCATTCCGGCTAATAACCAAAGAGAGAAGAACTTATAAGATTTTTTAGAGAGAGAGATAAAACTCTCTTTTAATACCTCAGGAATTTCTCATTTAAACAAATAAAAAGTTTGAAAATTCTTTCTCTTATCATTTGATAATGTGTTAATTAAAAACAACAAAAACAAAAACAAATAGAGAGACCTGCGGAAAACGAATTTGTGTTTGTTGGAAAATGGATTGCAGTTGTTTATTAAGGGGCTTCTTTTCGGGACCGAAGGTGTAACGCATGTTTTTCCCGATAAGATGGCGTTGTGTGTCATAAAAAGTATGCCCAAAAATCAAGTAATTCAAAATTTTGCCAAGAGATGTCAGAATGGTAGCTAATAATACTTAATGCATTTGGTTGATTTTTCACTGATCTTTTAACAATAAATACTTTATAAATGTTATTATATATTATGTGTATCTTTTATAAAAGCATAAAAATATATAAATATAGGGCAGATATAGGCAGGGGCGCCGGAACGTATTTTGAATCAGGGGGGGCAAC